>JAABNX020000143.1:2604773-2628871 GCA_015163995.2 Mormyrus lacerda
TCTTCGGTTGGATTATAAGAACTTTCTCTGCTTATCTGTTTTCTTTTTTAATGGCAACATGAAGACAGCAACCCCTGTAGACAGATGCAAAGATAAGGTAGCGGTGGTATGAGCTACTGTGCATTGGGCTGAATTCACGGGCCGTTTTTCATCAGCGATATTGTACGGACTGAAAGAGTCGTAGAGGTGGGCAGAGACGGAGCCAGGTAAGCCGAAGAATGGGCATCTTTGTTGAGCTCAGGGCGGGTACAGTAATGCCGCCGGTTACGCCCCTTCACGACACACCTCGTTGCTGCGGTGGAATGCGGCACATGTGTGGTTTACTAAATGCCTACTATTATTACCCAGAGCGCAGGTTCTGCTTTCGAATGCGACGTCTGTGCACTGGACTCAGGTCATGTGTTGTTTATGAATGCGGCTTCATTCACAAAAACTCGCTGGTGCGAACGCAGTTCTGCAGCCTCCTGGGAGAAGAGAGACATTCTGTCTAATTTCTGACATCATCTTTAATTCATGTGACGGTTGAGGATTTTGATAACCCAGCGGCTACTGGTCCAGCAGTTTTGAAGGGCGGCCTATGATACGTATTTGTTCAGAATTTGTTCAACATCCTGCTTAATAGATGGGTAACAATTGCAAATATAAGAAACATCTCTGGTTTTAAGGATCACAAGCGTCATATTCTGGTGTTTCCAGGGTTCATTTATCCACCACATGAAACTATGTTCGGGTCAAGTCTCCTGGAGAACCAGCACGGCTGCATCGGTTTAACATGTACATTTAACATTTCACAAACAGTAGTACTTATGTAATCAGTATTGCCCTAAAATTACTAGTGAAGTTCTGCGCACTTAGGGTGCGTTTTGGTCAGAAAACCGTTCTGTGACATGGGCCAAAGCACCGTGAAACCAGAACTGGCACAGATACGCCCGATCACCGTTTATTGGACACATCAACAGTGGATTCATATTTACGATTTTTAAACGATCGTGTTCATTCGCGGTTTTGATCTTTAAAGTGATCTCACTTGGGGTCGCTGATCACAGCTATGGATCTAGTTCATGATTAATTAAGAATTGCGAAATACAGCTGTATCCGTATCCGCAGGATAGTACGACGCCCTTCGAGAAACGGGGAAAGGAACGACTTTCCTAGATCTGAAACCATCAGTCCATCAGGCTCTTCAAAGTAGGAAGGAGGTTGAGTGCTTGGAAGAGTTTGCTTTTCTTTGTGTTCTATTAACGTTCATTTAACATCTTGCCAATGCTTTTCGTTTGAACTAAAAACAGGTGGAATTCTTTTGCCTTGTCCATTTTCTTTTTAATCGTTTTTCCACAAAACAGCAGTTTAATGCCGCAAGATATTCGATCGGGGCGGCTCGATATTTGTGTCCCCCCCAATCATTTAACCCACGTTGCGTTAAGATAGGGAAAGCTGATAGAACTTTTTTTTTTCTTTTAAGACTGGGAAGTGGAAAACACTCCCTTAACTTAAAGCCAGACTTTATTATACTGGTGTAAGGTTTCCGATCCGTCGCTCTTCTCTCGAGTAGTCTTGTAAGCTTCAAACAAGAGTTATGTTTTAGAAACCAACCTGTTGTTTGTGGTTTGCGCAAAAACTTTTTGCAGATTGTCGCTCACCGTAGCTGTTAATTAATGAGATGAAAGACAGAAATCAAAGGGGAGGATCCAGCACCGTGTGATTACATTTTAAAACAATCATTAAAGTAGCACAAAGCCACATATCCCACACAATGCTTGGGTACCAATTATAACCTAGACAGGGTTTATAGCTGAGAAGACAGACAGATACTCCAGCATATGTTTTTGCAATGCCCCCTGTATTCTATGAAATATATATTATGCTATACCACAATAATAATAAAAAACAGTGACATATATAACACACGCGTCCGTACACATTTAACCCATGAATCTAAAGTTCTCCAGTAGTTGTTAGCTGCGATTACATGGGAAATAGTATAGTTAACCCTGCCCTGAGCAGACATCTACCATTAACCAGTCTGCTGCTTGTCTGCTTTCCGCCTTTTCCGCGTTTACTCGGCAACTCTAAACTCACAGGAAAATCGGCTTGTCCCAGCACATATGTGTGGCACGCGGGATAATTCTGTTTAACAACCCGAAGGGATATAAAAGGATAAAAGCCAAGTTACTTAAAAAACGAGAATAGGAGCCATATAAGCCACTCTACATTTTCTACACTTTAAATATAAATCTAAAGCCATTTGTGTAAAATAGTTGTTATGGGAATGTTTTTAAATTGTATTCAATAAAAAAAAATATTATTTCAAGAATGCATTCAGTCTCTGTATGAATTCTTGTTTGAATTAAAGTACAATACAACAAAGCAGACTTTAAAGCTAAGATAAGGCAATTCTGTGTAGAATCGGGCTTCTTTGCATAATATAGATACAGCAGTGCTTGTACAGAAACTTAAAAATCAGGATAAAAATCCACGAAATCGTTTCAAAAACACTGTATATTTCAATTCCTGTAAAATCAGTGATATCTGCCCGAGGAGCGTAAAAAAGTAACAGAACGCATAATAAAAATGTCACTTATTTACAGCCTCTTTAATGGCTGTAATGTTGGCAGAGCAGTTTGAAGTTCAGCGTATGCTCCTCAGTGCAGCTGCTGTCATTGTCGCCTGCTGAGGCCTTTATGCATCAGGTTACCGTGACAACATGCCAAAGAGGAACTTAGGGCTTACAAATTGTAAAGGTAAGTCGATGTAACTGATGAACAGCTTATAAAATGTTTTATACAGAAGTGAGTAATACTACATTAAGCATAAAATCTGGCATCACCTTCAGGCTGTGTGCTGTGAAAATTTGCTGTAATCAGTTCTAATTGCTCGGGCGCTGATAGCAAGCTACTTATCCTGCGCATATTTTGAAATGCATCCACAGGTTTGTCTAAAATTCCTGTTCCCATGTGCGACCAGCATGACATGACACATGTCACCAGGTGTCTGGTTTTATAGAATGGAAAAACAGGCTTAGTAGCATCACTGAATCACTCACAGATGGACTCCTGCCTTGTGCCCCGTGTTGCTTAGATCGCCATTGACCCTAAGATCAAGATAATTCAGTTAGAAAAGTGGATGAAATGACCTGCTCTTCTTTTAAAATGCACAGACAGAAGGTCAGGTATGAAAGAAAGAAAAGGCAGGGTAGCAGTAATGCACAAAAAGTGAAATTACGACATTTTTTTTGTAGAATTTATAAAATGCAAGAAACAGAATATGGCTCTATTGGGACCCCTATTCAGTATCACATAAAGGAGCCACGGAACTGAATGTGCTGGAGAAGACCATTGTGTGTTTTTTTTCTTTTCTTATCTCTGGGACCCACACAGTAAACACACACAAAAAACACACACACACACACACACACACACACACACGCACGTGGTGACAGATGCAGGTTCACAGACATGCCGAGTGCCGAGGTCTGCGATGGGTCCAGGACCCCCCTGAGAACAACATGAGTGATGTTGCTTGGAAGCACCCAGAAGTTCATCTGGATCAGTTCCCTTAGAAACTTGCTCCCCCAAAACATTGCGATGTCCCCCTGCCGGGAAAGCATTTGCCTTCTCTGTGCTTCCATTGTTTTGCTCCAGAAAAGGCCACTCGTTTCACTGGCGGATGAGCATTAGGTGCTGAAAAGAAACGTTTTTGGAGTACTAGAACACACGCTTGGAATGTGCCCCCGCTGCTCTGAAGAAACTTAATTGAAATTGAAGGCTACATAGATACACGTCCCATTTTCTCTGGAACTCAGGGATCAGACCCTTAAGATCACATTTGGTACTGATACGTTTTGGTGGAAGGTAGAACAGCAGCAGATTCACATTCTTAAACGTGCCACACAATGATGACAAACAGCGATCCATTCTTATTTCCAAAACGGACATCTGGCAGAGTGATCAGTGATGGGAGGAAATCTGTCTGGATCCAAGGGACACTCAGCAAAATTGAAAAAGATCACTGAGACTGAATGAGAAAGCTGCACACTGGAGGCGGTTTGATGGCGGTGCCCAGTCTATGTGAATTAAGCTGTTTGCCCAAGTAGGGAATTGCAAGTGACCTTCTAGAATGTTCGCTTGCCACCGCTGATTTCTAAAATGCCTGTCCCAGCTGAACAAACAAAAGGGGAAGACCTGTCAGAAATCACAGTGTCCCAAGAACCTAAACCTTCTCCAAAGACCCGTGATGCATCACCCCAAAATGATCATCCAGACTCGGACACATTCCTTATTGGTGATCGTTTAGCTCGCCTCGGCAGAAATGACAGGAGCAAAAGGAAAATGACAACCCCAAGCATCCAGAGAGTGCCAGTTCGGGAGACCCGCTCTCAAGTCTAGACTGTGTGGTGATCACAGTCAAAAAATTAACAAAACCAATTTATTAAATACAGATTGAAGAAAAAAAAACAGTTAAAACCTTGTTGAAACAAACTAGACAAACTAAAATGTAAAATGTACACCTGTGTTCCCAAGTAGCATGGGAAGAAGTAGATTGTAGATTTCAATGACCTTTAAATCATCCGTTTTTTTGCAGGAATTATACCTTTAAAACCTCCCTGCATTCCTCCCTCCTGCCACGGCATTGTCAGAGCCTGCAATGCGGGTTACAATCCACCAGTTCAAATATCATAAACCTGTCATTTACCCAATCTGTCAGGTTTCTGATAGAGACGGTCATTGACCTTCATGCAGGGTCCGCAACAGATAATCCCTCTCGCACACAAATGCAAACATTCCAGAGCACGAAAGAAGGCCCTACTGAATCTAAAATACATATTATTGAGGCTTGAGATGTTGAAGTGATTATGGCTCATCTAGATATGGTGTAGAAGTGTTACATGATGGATGCAGAATAGCATACATCCAAGACCCAAAAGAGGCAAGGGGGACATAACATTGCTAAATTTCCTCTGCTAAAATGGCCGACTTCTCCGGACCATAAGGACAAAATTCAGCCTGAATGAAAATACCTGGTCACTGAATTAGGAATAGTTTTCACTCACATCAGTGGATTTTTAGCACAGGAACCTTTTGGAAACCAAGTCAAAAATGGTCAAAAATCATTTACTCCCAGAAATCGTACAAGTAACAAATATATTGTAACATATAAGGGGAGCAACAACAGTAGGCATGTAGCCACGTAGTAAAATTAGGGGTTTGAACCTCCATTAAATTTTTGTGCTACTGAACAGGCACAAAGCCAGTTACTAAAATTACGAGTTTTCTTCCGACCCCCGGCTTGCAAAATGTACCAAAGGGAACACATCACTGGCTATGGGCCTGAACAACACTCCAGGTTAGTGTTGCTGTGTCCTTCTTGCCCTCTGGACATGTGACAAGACTGTGAGACAAAGAGTTGTGGCTACTCAAGTGACAGTGACAAACTAACTCATTTCGAACGAAGCACAGAAGTCCAGCTTTTACTAGACACCGGGGGGTTAGCACAGGGTAGCGATGTGAAATCGGCATGGTGAGTTGGGATGACCTCACCTCGTTGGTATCGTCATAAAAACGGGGGGATGGTTTGCTGGAATTCCCTAAGCAGGATGCGGAAGGCTCATGCCTGGTGACGGCTGTGGCAGGAGCTGACTGCAAGGGCACATTGCCTGAAGGCTCCTTCCTCTCACACAGTAATGTGGGATGGCCTTCATGCTCCAATCCAGGTGATGTTAGCTGGTTTCCGCAGGTAGAAGACAAAGACACTCATACCCCAGGCCTCTGTGGACTCTCAGAGAATGTGCCAAAAATATTATTCACCGC
This sequence comes from Mormyrus lacerda, assembly GCA_015163995.2. Taxonomy (NCBI): domain Eukaryota; kingdom Metazoa; phylum Chordata; class Actinopteri; order Osteoglossiformes; family Mormyridae; genus Mormyrus; species Mormyrus lacerda. The sequence continues at coordinate 2,610,581 of JAABNX020000143.1, forward strand.
TCTTTACCCAAATCGATTTTACTTACTGTAGATACATCTTGATTCGACACTGATCATGTGTTTACATTGAATATTTAAGTTAAATCTTACAGAAAATATTGAATTAAAGCAACTAACCTTTAAATTTCCCATTCAAAAACTAACTGCTGTGAAACATATTCTCTCTAAGCGAGCTCTTCTGAACAAATCCAGGTTTTTTACTTAAACACATAGTGTTGACCCCAAGATACTTAGCTAATTTCTAATTTCTATGATGATCCTTCTTGTGAGAATCTCCAGTTATAGGCCAGAGATGGAGAAAAGGAAGTAAATCAACAGGAATATTTCTGCACCCCCCTCTCAACTCCCCATAGTATATAAGGCAAAGCCAGTCTCTTCATGGGTCGCTGATACACTTTTTTCCAACCTACTGAGACACTCAGAAGGGAGTTTAGGTACAAGTCAGCTAATTCCCCTTTCACTCTAAGTGTCTTTGGAATGCTTTCACCGGTGCCAGGCAGCATGAGTGTGGACATAATGTCCATCTGCTGTTGGTTAAGTATACAAAACAAGGCGATGCGAAGCTGGGCGCTACCACAAAGCCAAAGTGTGACGCAGCGAATCGCCACAGCCAGATGCTGCCCAGGAAGGGACACACTGAGCCGATTAACCTATATATCACTGGGGCAGCGGTCAGAAGTTCTGCATCTTAATGCTGGAGGAGCTGCCCTGAATGTCAGAGGGAGACGGAGAACCTGGGGCCAGAAGAAGGAGACAGAGGTAAAAAAAAAAAAAAGAAATACAGACACACAGCTCTTATTTCTAATCTCTGTAATGTAAGCCTGCGCATTCGTGCTGGAATGGGAAAGGACTTTCTCAAGAGCTTCCCCCCTGTTAGAGACTGGAGATGTAGGTTAGCCAGGTGTGCCAGGGCAGGACCAGTGCATTTAGCATGTAAACCGTGCATTTAGCATGCAGATCACCAGGCCTTGTAGGGGCCTTGTAGAGTTGAAATGACCTTTCCATGTTTACACGGCAAAGTCAGACACTCTGCGCAGCGTCGCGAGTAGGAATAAAACCCAGGCACTGGGATGAATTTGGACACCCCAAGTCTATCTGTGCTTTTGCATTTAAATTCTCATTTTATCAGCAACATCACAACATGCCCCTCCAGCAACTTCTAATTCACTATTTCATTCATAAATTCAGGTTTATTTTAATGGATAGTTTTTTTTTGGAAGGACCTTCTGCGCCGAACTATGGAGGAAGGTAGGATTGAAGAGGGATTTGTGCCAGTTCTTGGTTGAAGCGTGAGGGAATGGAGATGAAAATAAATTCCTGTACACCTCCCCCCCAGCCCCCCAGCCCGTCTGTGGCATCCTAAGGTGATCCCAATGGCCGTGTACTGAGTACTCTGACTGTGGGCTCTTGGTCCCAGTTGCACAATGGCCCTCTGTAAGGCAGCCGAATGGAATGCTGTGAGGTGGCAGGGCCACGGGCGGGGGAGTGGGGGTCAGGGCTGGAAGATGGCTGATGGGATGGGGGGGGGTGGATGGTGGTGGGTTGGCAGGTCTTTCATAACTGCACCAGAACATGGAGGCTCCAGCGGTGTAGAGGGTGACCAGGTCCCGTAAGCAGAGGGACCGGCCATTGGTAGTCGAGAGTAACCAACGAATCCATGATCCAGGAGGGGCTCACCTTGTAAGAGTGGGAGGGGGCCGGACGGCCCTTTTCCACAAGCAGCCACCTGAATATTCAGGGGATAAATGAGGAGAAACGAGGATGTGGATGGACTTTCCGGACTACATGCTGAATATCGCTTGACTACCATTTATTCCATGGGTTTATCATACTCAGCCCTGGTCGAGCTTCGCTGTGGACTGGGAATTAGAAGGCTTAGTCCCAGGGTGGGACCCCGGGAAGCTAAAGGAGGATGGAAATTATTCATTTAGTGTCATTTTGTAGAGAGAAAAATGGTGGTATGTGAAGCCCATGCTACCTGACACTGCAGCACTGGTACAAACTGGAGCGTCATGGTCGGTGGTCCAGCTGGATCCTCAGCACTGAGCAAGGGCTGTGTTTGCAGGCAGCGTTTTCTGTAGCCTTAACAACGGTCGTCCATGCAGGGACGGCACCAATGCATGAACGCGCGCTCATTTGGCCGTGCTCTCATTTACACGTGCTGTTCCGCGGCCACACAAGCAGTAGTGGTGGCGGCGGCAGTATGAGCTTCTCCGAGAGGAACGTTACCATTACGTGAGCAGCCATTGCACTGCATTACAGACAGGGGGAGTCCTGTTCATCTTTACTTCCCGCCTCCCCATCTGCGTTGTGCCCCCCAGCCAGCCCACCTTGATAAACGGCCTTGCCGTCATACAGTCACCGTTGACCTTGGTGCCGCTGCTCTCCCACAGCGCCTCACGCTGGCCTCCTCGCTCATTTCTGGTTCATCTTCCTCTTCACCTCTCCACAGGTTCGGATGAAGGTGCCTCAGTCCAGGGTTGTGCTGAGTTGTCACTGAAAGTGGGAATTCTGTGAACTTGAGGGGAAAAAAAGGGTGAAGCAGGTCACTGGGACGAGGAAACGCAGCACAAGACAAAAGAACAGTGTTCTCGAAAAGAAAGGGCTTTTTACGTAATGAACTCCTGGGAAAATACAGTAACAAACAAGGACACAGAATAAAACACTCCCTCACTAAAACCACTGAAAATCAAAACCATGCCAGAACCAAGCCGTTACATCAAATAACACAATGCATGTTCATATGGATTTATTTAAGTGACTGATTTATCTTTTTTTTCTAATGATTTTGATAAAAATTTTGGAGTTGGCTTGAGAAAATGCGAATTGAATATCCAAGCTGCAAATCACACAGCTCCTGGATTTGGTGAAACAGCACCCCCGTGTGGAAAGTATGAGCCACTGCCTTTGTCTCTCAATTCCATTTTTCCCAGTGCTGGCTTTGACAATATTCCACAAAGCCCACTTAACCCGATTACAAGAGGACATTTCAATTAAACTAATTAGAATTTAATCTACCACAGCTGGACACTGGATGCTGCAGTGATGTTTATGCCAGTTATAGGGTAATTACACCCTTCTCAACCCAACCCCCTCTACTCCACCACAATGACCACTGGCACCTGCCCAATGCATTGCGCTGCAATCTGCCTTCAAACAAGTTGGCCGGCACTGTAATACTATTGACTTAGCATTTTTAATGCCAATGCATCCCTTAAGCACTTTAACTGCTCTAAGTGCACTAGTATACTTAAATAAAGTATATAAGAAGTATTAAAGAAGTATTTCATGTCAACCCCCCTCCCCCCCACCATAAAAAATTAATTTTAAGAAAACTAACTATGGCAATATTACGGGCTTAGACCATGCAACATTTTTAGTACTTCAAAAGAGTTGCAGTTATGCTCTGTTATAGTCTGATACAGTTATAAAAGAGTTGCAGTTATGCTCTGTTATAGTCTGATACAGTTATAATTTTCCACGCACGCTTCCCTCTAGAGCTGTGCTAGAACTGTGATCTAAGCCGCATTTTTTTAGGGAACGACTCACAGCAGCCACTCTTGGGCAAACCGCTCTAACAAGATGGAGTGATTCTGATCACCCAGAGACCTCAGGGCCACATGGTGCTATTGGCGTGTGGTCAGGTGTCTCTGAATCAGGGGCCGCCGGTTGGACGAACAGTATCGCAGCCCTGTTTCAGACCTCGAGGATAATGATGAGAAGCTACAGGACAAAAGTAAACACGGCTTCTCGGTCGGAGAGCGTAAAAGGGCTGGAAAGCTGCAGCTAAAAGCAGGAAAGCAGGGACAGTCTGACAGCTGTGTTTACGCTCATCCTGTGCTTCTGTGTGTCAGGTTATTATGCCCCGGGGGGACCAGTGGAAGGAGAGACCAGTGTCTCTACAGAATGAGCCATGATAGGGTCCCCAGAAAATGAACGACGGCCTGGATGATAAAGGAGAGGTGTGGAGAGACAATGTGAATATGGAGACGGGATATGTTGCCCCCACAAAACTTACCCAGATACCAAATCACAAGTAAAACATTCAGGATTTTCATTACCATGCAATTTTGTCAGTCCAGAACATCCAAACGGCCCAAATACCTTTGCTGTCCCCAGTAACACTTTGCTTGAAGGGGCACAATTAATGTAGTATTATGATATGTTTTATATATTGATAAACCACAAATTAAATCTTACTTACATTCTGATCTCCTGGTCGTTCATCATTAATGAATCGTGATGCATCTTTTATCTCAGCCGGTTACTATATTTGTTACTATATCTGTTACTTCTGTAAACCTTTGTGAACTACTGAAGGAACAAATAATGAATAACACATTTAAAACACTGATTTCATGTTTGGGCATCATAGTCAGCACAGTTACCCAAATGTTAGTTCTGTCTGTGGAATGTTAGCATAGTTAGCCGAATGTTACTTCTGTCTGTGGAATCTTAGCATAGTCAGTAGAATGTTAGTTTTGTCTGTGGAATGTAGGCATATTTTGCAGTATGTTAGTTCCGTCTCTGGAAGTTAGCATAGTCGGCTAAATGTTAGTTCTATCTGGCAAATGTTAGTTCAGTCTCTGAAATGTTAGTATAGTCAGCAGAATGTGAATTCTGTCTGTGGAATGTAGCATAGTCAGAGGAATTTTAGTCCCATCTGTGAAATGTTAGCATATTCACTAGAATGTTAGCCCCGTCTGAGAAATGTTAGCATAGTCAGCAGAATGTGAATTCTGTCTGTGGAATGTTAAAATAGCAGAATGTTAGTCCCATCAGAGTAATGTTAGCACAGTCACCGGAATGTTAGTCCCATCAGAGTAATGTTAGCACAGTCAGTGGAATGTTAGTGCTGTCTGTGGAATCTCAGCATAGTCAGCAAAATGTTACTTCTGTCTGAGGAATGTTAGCATAGTCAGCAGAATGTGAATTCTGTCTGTGAAATGTTAAAATAGCTCAATGTTAGTCCCGTGTGAGGAATGTTAGCATATTCACTAGAATGTTAGTCCTGTCTGAGAAATTTTAGCATAGTCAGCAGAATGTGAATTCTGTCTGAGGAATGTTAGTGCTGTCTGTACAGTGTTAACATAGTCTAGGGAATGTTTGCGCTGAATGTTCAATGCTAGCATAGTCAGAGGAATGTGAATTCTGTCTGAGGAATGTTAGCATAGTCAGAGGAATTTTAGTCCCATCTGTGGAATGTTAGCATATTCACTAGAATGTTAGTCTCATCTGAGGAATGTTAGCATACTCAGCAGAATGTGAATTCTGTCTATGGAATGTTAAAATAGCAGAATGTTAGTCCCATCAGAGTAATGTTAGCACAGTCACAAGAATGTTAGTCCCATCAGAGTAATGTTAGCACAGTCACAAGAATGTTAGTCCAATCAGAGTAATGTTAGCACAGTCACAAGAATGTTAGTCCCGTCTGAGGAATGTTAGCAAAGTTAGTGGAATGTTAGTGCTGTCTGTGCAATGTTAGTGAATAGTGACACTTTTATCTCAAGCATTTATATTTATTCTTCATTTGTATCTCAGTAGTAACTGCTATCGGTCTAGGGTGTGGTTTAGGGTAACAGCCAACACACCCCTGACATTTTCACTTGTGTGCCATTGAAACCAAGTCGCCATTGCACCACGGCCCTCTGGAGGGCGCCCTCATTGAAATGCCCTCACCCTTAACTAGCAATACTCCCAGACCACAGATGCTGTTGTGCAATTCTGAGTAAAGCCTGGGACACACTCAGTGTCGCATCAAGGTAGATGCTCTAGACTAAATGCCCCTTTTGTCCTGTTTGCTCTCCCCACATTTCTATTCAGTTGAGCAAACATTTAACTGGAGCTTCTGGCTTAACCAAGAAATTATATGTGTGTTTACTGCACTGTCTGTTTCAAGACATCTAGTACGGTACTGGCTGAAATGACGTCTTTAGCATTAATTCAAAAGTAAGTGAGCTCAGTGAATGGTGAGGCAATCTGTCCAGATTTACTGATGCCGGGGAGAGTTAGACGTAATAGTGGAAATGGGAGGAAACTCCCAGAGCTTTGTGTGAATGCGGATGTGCGTAATGCTCGCATTTATCAAGCTTAAAAATGACAATCTTTATTCAACCCCAACAGACACGGAATAGTACTTGAACAGAGGTTTGGACATAAATAAACAAAGGGGCATTTTGAAGTGTCAGCGCTCCACCAAGAATCTATAAACCAAGCAAGCTTGTGTGGCTCTCACTCCCGTCTGATACCATCTTTATTAGCACATTAAAAGCCTTCAGTGTGTGTTTTCCGTGCGAGACTTCAAGCACTGTTTGGATGTTCGTAAAGCAAACATGTACAGGGGCGACCACGATAGCTCATTCTTCAAGAGAATGTTTATTGAAACACAGGATGCTCATTAAGGAATATAATCAGTCTCAGTGAAGGAACGCCGCTTCAATTAGTCCAAATTATGCAGACATAATTTTATATGTGTACAGAGCCGTACACACACCCAACAACATTACCTAGCCTGAAGGCACAAATCTACCCAGTCAAAGGATACAGTTTTTAGCACACATTTGTCTGCAGTAGCGATGAATGCTTTAGGCAAGGTACTGAAGAACAGACGTGTTTTGTTTTTGATTGTATACAAAAAGCTCATCTTGAGGTACAGTAGCTGTCTAGCAGGTCAGATTAACACGGGGTTCCTTTCCCTACTCTGCCGCTACGGTCTCGACACGAATTCCACTGTTAGCTCCATTAACCCCGTCAGCCACTGTTAGGCCACGATCGTGTGGGTGATTGTTGTCTTTGGTGTGACTACAGCTAAAATTATATTCAGTGTTACAGAAGAGCACTATTGCTTCGGATAACACGTGAAGGAGCGTGTCATAAAAGTAATTCACTCCCTTACAGTGCTTTCATAAACAGTAATTCCCTCCATTTTGATTTTTGCTTTATTTCGTTCACTCATTTCAGTACCACAAGGTTATCATTGGTCCTACTGCTGATCATTTCATGGTTCTGCTTCCTCTTTGGGGAAGAACCACTACTTAGGATTATTCATGGAGGGGGGGGGGGAGTAGTTTTATGTCTGGTTCCCAGGCTAATGGTCTGGATTGCCGACTCTAGTTTCAAAGTGGGTGGAGGGGGGGCAGGGTTGAGCATAGGGCACTGTCTGTGTGGAGAACCAGACAGCCAGAGCTTAGCCTAAGGCGTGACTGACCCTCCAGCAATAAAAATGAAATAAACTCCTTCACATGCAGAGGTGTATTTCCTAAGAAAACACTGGTCACCTGCAAATATGCAGATATTACAGGAGCACCTATTTGTGTTTATAATGAATGACATTAATAACTTCCTTTTAAAGTCCAGGTTTCTTCTGCCTCTGGCGGCTGAGAAAAAAAAAAAAGCTTAACGGTGGGGGAGGCGTCTTCATTAAAAAGGCTCACTAGTTGTTTTCGAGCATTAATTTAGAGTCTATGGGCCATAGATCTTCCGTGTTCTGGGCGATCAGTAATGGAAAATGAAGGTTCTCACGTATAGCTGCATTCCGTCCTCCCATTTTCTATAACTGCCGATCTGTTCCGGTGAGCCTGGTACCCGTCCTGGGAAAACCTGGAAGGAAAGATGTTGGTTGGCGATATTTAGAGAGAGACAGATTCTTATAACTTTATAAGATATAATTAGAAAATTCTAAAATGTAATTTAAAACAAATAACTATAGACAGGTAAGCTGTGGTTAATCCTATCGAGGGATGTGTGGCTCAATGAGTTAGGCCTCCATCTTTGACCAAATCAGCTACTAAAGGGAGAAAAGGTAGACCATGTGAAAAACAAGCACTGCCAGGTCTGTTGGGATTTCCCTCAGGGGATTAATGAAGTATCTATCCGTCTACTCATGCTAATACAAATGCACAGTAAAACATTGCTTCACATGAAGTAACCTTATTGCCCATCCTGGTCCCAAATGGACTCTGTAGCATCCGTGATAAACGGGCCTGACCTGATCTACTCAGAAAGAGAAACAACTTGGGTTGTGTCTCAGCAGTGGAAAAACAAACGGCTCATTATCAGATCTATGCCACTGTTTGTATAGTGTCAGGGGCTATCAAAGATGTATATTTCACGACTTCACTCTATCGCGGTGTTTTGTATTGTAGCACCGGCTACAAAAGAGTGTTATTTCATGTCTAGAGGGCTCTAATCATGTTAAAAACCGTATTTAGAAGGTCGTAAACAGGTTTTCTATGCTCTAACTACAAAAGTATTCGATTTATAAATAAAGAATCTTACTTCACGGAAATTCACTTATCACGGTAGAGTCTGGAACTGATTAACGGCGATAAACGAGGGCCGACTGTACATAAAGAGCTACAGTGATCAAGAAGGTTCCCTGCCAGTCACTTTCTAGATAATATATTTAAAATACATACAGAATTTAAATTATTAAAATGTTATCTCACCAACCCAAAACATTATGTATGTATGTATGTATGTATGTATGTAAACAGCATGTATGTATGTATATCTATGCTAGTAAATGTTGTATTTGTAAAATCTACTTGCACAATGACAGAGTTGAAAAAACCTTGATCCTTGATCTTTAATTCATGACCGGGTTGCTTAATTCTCATGATGCCGACTATTATGAATAGGACAGTAAGTAGAATGATGGATGGACGTTGTTTTACTTCCTTGATATTTGGAACTGGAATGTTCTTTCCCCATTTAAAATTTCAAAACTTTTTTGTAACATTTAAACACTATTATTGAAGTACATGGACGGAAAAAGAAACATTTACGAGTTTTACACGTTTTATCTAATATAAAAATCTACTTATGGACTAATATAGGCAGCACCTAACGGTTCAGAGTCATTGGGGAAAAAAGGGCTTTTTATTTCTGGCTTTGTAGGGGGGGGGGGGTTCCCCAAAGGAGACAGTGAGGCGTTAGTCGCCCCACAGAACCTGCTTTTAGCACCACAGTACCTGCTCTGTCTAAGATACTGTACGACACACCCCACCTTGCGTTGGTGCTGCACTGCATAAACATGGAGGTATTCCTGTTTATGTAATAGCTGCTGTTTAACCATTTCCACCTTTTCCAGGCATCTTGGATTTTTCCCCCTGCAGTGTTCACACATTAATTTTTTTCCTTCTTTTCCTACAGAGAGTTCATTGGATCCAAGGGCGGTTTGCTTTCTGTAATGGCAAATGTGGAAGGAGGTACGGAAGGCTGCTTTTTTCGGAACTGCTGCCATGCACAGGGGACTGAAGGAAATGCAGTGAAAGGGACGCACTAAAGGGGACGCACAGAAAGGGATGCAGTGAAGGGACGCACTGATGGGGCACAGTGAAAGGGACGCACTGAAAGGGATGCACAGAAGGGGACGCACAGAAGGGGATGCAGTGAAGGGATGCACTGATGGGGCACAGTGAAAGAGATGCAGTGAAGGCAATGCACTGAATGGACGCACTGATGGGAGTGCACTCTAAGGGACATGCTGAAAGAGACACACTGAAGGGGACACAGTGAAGGCAACTCATTGAAGGGGACACGCTGAAGAGCTGCAGTGAAGGAGATGCACTAAAGGGACACATTGAAGGGAGTGCAGTGAAGGGACACAACTTAACTAAGCTGAGAAAGTGAAAGATTTGGGTAGTGGGGCCAGTTTAGCTATCAGAGTGGGAACACTGTGAGCACCAGTGAGTTAGTTCATCCTATTGGCTGTAAGACAATGTCCCCTTTTTAAAAATAACACTAGCGATCAGACCTTCTCAAAATAAAATGCTTAAAACACACAAACATGCCCAAACACGTTCTAGTTTAAATACTTGCAATGTCTAAAAGAGATTTCTAAAAGTTTTACTTACATGGACAAATGAACTGGAACTGCACACACACACTCATGCTCACAGATACGCTAAAGTGCGTTTCCCTTGGCAGGATAAGCATTCTGGAGACTTCTGTCCTTGGTCAAATGCATTATTTTGAAAGCTCAGGCCCTTTTGATCTTTACTTGATCGGTTCAGGGACGGTAACGTGTCAGCAGCTTTTTCCACACTACCTTCATATTCAGAATCAAAAACAGCAAATCAAAGTATAAAAAGTGTCTTATCTGTATTTAATTTTAGTTTTCTTCTGCTAGATTTCTATTCCTGGCTTTTTATCTTAAGTTTTAAGAGTCATTCCAATGTGCCTCATAGCTGAATGGTCACTTATCCTTATCACTAGAGTGACCGGCACCATGACGTTGGTGTGCTGCGTAGCTTTAAGAGAAATTGGGGCTTGTGATATATCATTGGAAAGATCTTTTTCCAGTCTGTTAGTTTCTTTCTGACTCAAAGAACTGCAGGCTATGGGGTGACCGAGAGGCCTGTCAAAATGGAGGGTCAAATGGAGTGGTTGGCTGGAAAGCCTTGCCAATCAGGGTAGACCTAATGTATTGGCCAATATGAGGGCCCATTTTGTTAAGTAGGCCATTGAAAATTTCTGAAATTTGGGAATTAGCAACTGCACCACAGACGGATCAATTAGGGGTTGGGGAGGGACAAGTACACTGGCAATGGATGACAAGGCCTTTCCCTGCATTTCAATGCTAACCATCATTTCTTACATTAGATTGTCTTTAGCAATGGAGATGGACACCCCACAAGTTAAATATTCAGTGGGCAGTGCTAAATCCAGGGAAAGGCAAACTAGGAGACTGCTTACATACAGAGGCATGGGGCATGCAAATCGTGAAAAAAAATGTCTTGATCTGTCTCCATCTAACCTGTCATGTTCTCGTTTGGCCAGAAGAGATTACTGGTCATCCCATTTCCATCCACTCTAATTCCTGATTAACTTCACCTGTTCCCTGTTATCTGTGATCCTTATTATTTAGTTCATTGTTGTGGGCCGCACCTATCCCTCATGTAGCACTCATCCTTAGAGTATTGTGCCTGCCTTTGCCCTGAATTACCTGCATTCGGAGCAAGTGAAATTGGCATCAGATAGGGGGCCACCCAAGTAGAGCCTTGCCTAGGACCCCTGAGGGGGTCGATGCGGACCTGCCTGGGGGAGTGAGCGAGAACACAGCAGATCTGATACGTGGCGCTGAGGGGACGAGCGTAGATGCAAGCGCCAGCTTTCCGATGTGCAGGGAAAGTCTCGTGGCCCATTCTCATGGTGTTTTACAAGCGGCTCTTTAAAATCCACTCGTTTTTTTGGGCAATGATATTAAGTTCCAAATATCAGTCAACAGTTTTACAAATGGAACAGAACAGAACCAAGTGTGATTTAAGTATTTTATCCCATGGAAACACTGGCAAAAGTTATTGCATAAATTTTTAATGGAATTTTATAACTTTTAAATCATAACCTGGCTTTTAAGAATGATATAGATAACATTTGTTTTCAGAAATTTAAAACTACGCTCTTTAAATATATACAGTTAATAATATATGAATGCATACATACTGTAAAATGTATATACTGTATGTATATATATATAAATATATACTATAAGTGTTGTAAAGTTCTCTTCTGACAGCTTGTATAATACAGACCCTTTATTAATCCCAAAAGAAATTGCAGTGGACTCTGAAAGCAGTTATAGTTGGGCATCTGACCCCTTGTGAGATCTCTCTTACACACCCGCTCTGGGCTGGACCACACTGGTGAGGGATGTTTGGAATTCCAGCCCCCAGCTCTGAGGGACACCAGGGTTTGCATCTTTATTTGCTTTTTAGTGGGAACTTCAGCGCCATCTAGCATTTTTCCCGCTGACTAATCACTCTATAGCATAAATAAATTGGATATACATCAAGCCTCCTAAGCAAACTGGGCAAGAAGAGGGGAAAGTGAGAGAAGGGAACCAGAGACAGCTCCAAAGAGAGAATGGATCCACACAGCCAGATGAGCCAGTGCGATAAAAATAGTCACTGTTACGCTGTTAGCTGAACTGAAAGGTCTGTGTGCGTACACTCATGTATCACTGGCGTTTGTAGGCCAGACTTTCCAAAGTCCATTTATTTTGTAGAACATGCTAAAAGGTACAAAAAAGCTTATTGATGCAAAATAGCAACACAGGGAAACCAAATTTCGCTCACATTTTGCTGAATGTGAATACACTGCATTGTGAAATGCATGAAACTGGAATCCAAAGACAAAATAAAAAAAAAAAAATAATCACCATTAGCCTTTTCCTTTCCATGCAAACACATTTTATAAGGAGCATTAACCAGCTTAAGGTGGCTTCATTTATTTGTAAAAATATTTGATACATTAAGTTCAAGCTATTTCCTAATGGGTTTCTGTGGTGAGGAAAATGCTTAAGGTGAAATTTATAACTTTGTCTTTGGATTACAGCTTCACCCATTTGGCAATTAACAGTGTTTACGATGTGTAAAGTGTTTTATTTTTTGTTTTTGCCGTCTCTGACACACTTATCCTCTGATATGTCATTTATTTCCCCTTAGTGTTTTCCCTCGCTGGGGTCTTTCTGGGGATGGACGTCTTTAGCATTTTGTCTGGTAGCTTATACTGTAGTGGATTGGCATGCCATGTTACGAGAGTCACTAAGACAGACTCCCAGAAGGCTTTGGGGTCTCCGGGGTGGTCAGTGCCTTAGACAATGCTAGGAGGCCAGCCGGAAAGGGCGCCTTTCACCAGATTATATCAGTTTAATTAATCAGGCGCAAAACAGTTTAAGAACCTCTTTCAGGCTTCAAGAAATTTGATTTCAAACAATAGGGGGGGTTTAATTTTGCGCATTGCAACTCGTGACCCTGCTTTTTATGGCTCTGTGAGCTATATATAAGTACAGCTGCTTCCATTCCCCAAATCCCCTTCTTGCCATCCGATTCAGAGGCGTATTTTGACTGCAATGGGGAGAGTATGTGCTCCTGTAATTAAGAAAAAAAACATTCGGCCTGAAGATACTTTTCAAAGTAGAAATTTTCCTCGAAGAACCACGACACCACAAATGTTTGCTCCTTCATACAGATTTAGCACATCCTGTAATTATTCCAGTCCTTTTTTGCAAACGTGAGATCTCGATTTTTGTTTGGGAGATGACGGACTGACTCCAGGACTCGAACGGTGACATACACAAAGCCTATTCCAAAGCACCGCGATCACCAACTCTGCATCCTTTAACCTTTTGTAATAATGGATTTGAGTCTGCTTTTCTAATAATGCACTTCACTCCCTGACGTCCGCTTCCTTCAGACAGTCTATCTGAACGGAGATCGGCATCTTCCCTTCCCAGGACTGCCACTGCCCCAAGCAACGAACGAAACTGCCTCTTTACACCTCACACTGCGTTAATTAGTCAACACTGGAGGCAGTGTGCGTGTCGGTGTGTTAGGATGCTGTGTCTCTGATCAGAAGGTTGCTGGTTCAGATCCTGCGGTCAGCAGTGATTTCATGAGGTTGCTGGTTCAGATCCTGGGGTCGGCAGAGTGATTTCATGAGCTTGCTGGTTCAGAGCCTGCGGTCAGCAGTGATTTCATGAGGTTGCTGGTTCAGATCCTGGGGTCGGCAGAGTGGTTTCATGAGGTTGCTGGTTCAGATCCTGCGGTCAGCAGTGATTTCATGAGGTTGCTGGTTCAGATCCTGGGGTCGGCAGAGTGATTTCATGGTTGGGCCCCTGAGCAAAGCCCTTAACTCTCAATTGCTCCAGGGACTGATCCTACTTTTGCAAAATCTTGAAGCCTCAAAGTAGGAATAGTCCATTACTACTGGAAGAGGTGGGGGACAACTTGTATTAAATAAAAGACGTCTAGCTATAATGTAAATGATTGTATTATATCTTTAAATGCAACCTCTGGAAATTCTGTTTTTGGGGGGTTTTTGGACATGCCAGGCAGCTGCTTTTACTTGTCTTATGGTAAGTCTGCCCCTGCTATAGCATTAGGTTTGGAGAATGGGAGGGAAGAGAGAGATGGGGGGGGGGGATAATTTATCTATTGACTCTTCAGTTCTAGATCACCGAGTTGCTCTTGGAATGGAATGAGAGGAGTTGGATCAGCCATGTTCAGAAAGACATCAGAGGCTGACAGACAAAGCATAGAGGAAAAAAAAGCCCAAAAGCTTAGACACACACACACATCTTCAGATCAGACATCCAAACACGACACAGCTGGAGAGATGGCAGCGGGCACTGTGGACCAGGGCCAGGAGCACACAAACCAACAGCAGGTTACCTGGAACCGGCTTGGGGGAGCGGCGCTGCACAGGAATGCAGGATGTAAGGGGAGCACAAGTGTTCACTGTTGAGGCTGGCCGGCGTGCTAGGAAGTCAGAGTCGACCAAACGGGTGTTCGTCACTGAGCCATCACGAGCCAAAAGGCCTCCTCTGGCCCGTTCAACTGAGTCTCAGAGTCCATCTTTAAAAGCAGAGAGAGGGCAAAATCCACACCTAAGGTACCATTCAAAGCTTAAACATTAATGTGGGTGAATAAATTCGGGGGAATGATAAAATGTCACAGGTGCAAGCTTTGGGATGGGAACCCCAGGTTCTCAGCCTGCCTGCTGAAGATTTAATGAGCACGAGGGAACTTCACCTAAAAGAAAAGGCAGAACTTCTTCAAGTTCATTACGAAACTAAAGAACCGGAATGCAAAATGCAGGTTTCCAGTGTGACATTTCACTATTTCTCTTGCTCTGAGGAATATCACAAAGGAAGCCAATGAAGTCGAAGAAGTGCAGTCTAGGGCCTTGCGGGGGTAGGGCAGAGTAAGGGACAATAAACAAAGACCCCCCTGCCCCCAGACCTCCAGCCCCCTCTAAAAGGGTCATATGCAAAAGCAAACACTTTTGAACTGGTCTTGCAGTGCTGACAGCCAGCTGGTTTCTATTTGAGGCGCCGTGTGAAACTGCTATCTCATTACCGGAATCCCGAAGATGGGGAGGAAGTTTTCCTGTTCTCCTCACCCCTCCTCTCCAGACAGAATCAGCGTTGTGCTTGAAAAGCAGGGAAAAAAATAGGTTTGAAGTCTATGGAGACACTACTGGATTTCAAGTCAGCAGATAAAAACATACTTTTGTTCTTGGAAATTCGCTGGTAGATATAATCTTTTATGATCCAGAAGTTTTATTTACGTCAGTAGACCACCACTAACTATTATCATCAGGTAGACTAACATTTATAAATGCGAACTGGGCTACTTAGATTATACAATTATTTTACTCCAGTCAAGCACCTTTCATAAATTCTGATTAAAGTTATTTTGATTTTACAGTGCGCCACTGCGAATTTGGCATCAGTAGCTTGGAATTTAATTGTAAATGGTTGCAGCAGCTATAAATGCCTCAGGCTTGGATTATAGTGTTTTATAAAAGCAATGCAGTATCCTGATTGCTCCCGAACGGCTTCTAGAGCAGATGCCAGACGGCCATGCATAAGGAGGGAACATGAGGAACAAATTGAGGCAGAAGAAAAGCGGTGGAAGGAGAGTCTTTCCCTGTCCTACAGGGACCGAGGTCGACGTTTGGGGTACACTGATCACCCATTGTTATACATAGACTCCTGGGGCTTACTCTCTCCCAGTCCACCCCATCTCCATCAAAGAGTTCCGTTCAGCCGCCTTTTCCTGTATGAGATGGAGGACGGGGGGTGGGGGGTTGTGTTTGGCGAGGCAGGGAGGGGTCGTCCAGGCGTACGGGTGGAGGTTACTCAAAGGCCAAAGACTCAATAGGGAAGTGCAGGGACAATGCTGCCATTTATCCAGCCAGGAGAGGAAAGGGGGAACTGCAGCTACGGAACCTGCGACAGGAACAAGGGCGGCACAGCAAGCTAAGGATCTGCAAGCTGCGGATGAGATCGGATAGCTGTGTGGGCAAACACTGCAGCTTTAGCACCAAAGCGCCATTGAGTCCTTCACGTATTCCAGAATGGATACCAGATCTGCTGACCTCCAAGCCTGCTGGAACCCACACTCGATATTCCACTGTTTGGTTGTCCATATTGGTCAAAATAGAGCAAAATGGTGCTGCAGGCAGTAAACCATAATGTCATTTATGCCACAGTACTGCTGAATTCTCAAATCTGATTGGTCAGAAGAGTGTTGATGCACTTCCTATAACTGCACATGTAGGGCAGTCATGACAGTAGTATATTAATGCCTTATTATATTGTTTCATTCTAACTAATGTTACTTAAAATTCCAGGTAGAACGCAATTTAAAATTAAGCAGAAGAAAGTAGGTCTACTAATAAATGCATTTTCGGCTTGTCAATGTGAAAATAATGTCTTTAGGTAGAAACATGTAAGTCAAATCCATGATAACCTTGACACTAGAGGGTTAATACACTCCAAGCCATGCATTACGCATTTTTAAATGCCTCCACAGCTGCGTGGTTAAAAACACATAATGCACAACTTTTTGTGCATCAGTTCTTACTTAAAATGACCTAATGTCACACTGAAGACAGTCAGACCATTAGCTGCCATTATCTGTCAGTCCTGTCCTGTTAATCAGACTCTGGATTTTGACAAAAACACAGCTAGCAACCTTAGACTCGGTTTCAACTCTATATATCAGAGGCATCACTGACATGCTTGTGGAAAACATAATTAGGATCAGTATGATTGCTTGTCAAGTGCCCACATAATGCAGTGACACACACGAATTCCGCATGTAACATCTGCTGCACCAATAGCCGCTCTCCTAATGGCAGGAACCATGGCAATTAAATGTTTTGTTTGGAAACAATACAACCCTTTGAAAAACTTTGAAAAACACGGCCTGAAGGAGATCTTATCAAAACAGGGCAAAAAAGAGAAAAAAAGTCTTTGCTTGCCTCTGTATTTCCGACTGCTATATTTGATGGCTTTTCATTTTCTGAATATTTACTTATTTTGCTTAAGTGGTCCATTCATGTTCCATGTCACCAGGCCAGGGCGCTGTTTCGTGTTTCCTGAAGGGTATCTTCTGCCCGTGGTGCTGCCTGTCCTTTTGAGGACCTTTGAAGCCTATCATGGCATTTCTTGTTGTGTATCTGCTACCACCAGTCTTAAGATTAAAGTGAGTGGCACCAAAGCACTAATTGGGCCCAGGCTATCGGCATTGTTGACTTTACTGGGCACAGATGCGGGGAAGCTGGAGAGCTGTTTGTGGCAGCATTCCTGTCGATGTCGCACGTCAAATTAACTGTATTATCGATACGTATTTGTTTTTTTTTTTGATGAATTCTGCAACTTCTGATTTGAATATTCTTGGTTCAGCTCTCATACAGAGATCACCTAGGGCAAGGTAAAATTTGCTGCAGTAAAACCTATGCATCAGTTTCAATAAAAGCATCTTTTTTGTTATTTGATTGCTAGACAAAGTAGAAAACTAGAAAAGACAGATAATGTAGGGGTCTTTGGTTATAGATTTCATCCTGGGTGAATGACCAGGGATGTTCTTGACAAAAGAATGTCCCCATTATGTGAAAGCAACCCAGCCTTTATTCCTGGACCCCCCCCACCCCAAATCCATCCATATACATGACCTCATAAATGGGGCTTTGCACATTTGACCCGCAGGCCAGTCACAGGGAAAGTGCGCCACTTAGTGGTGCATTGCTTGATAGGCCAATTTGCGCCACTGTCGGAATCGGGCTTGATGCAGGTACATTCACAGAAGCTACCTTTTGTTCTAGATCTCACTGAACTGGAACCATGTGACACTGAACATTACTGTAACTAAGAACTGGCAGTACTGATGGCACTTATTTAAGTGTCATCACCATTGTTTAGCAGGGCTACACCCCTAATTGGGAAGGAGGCTGGGGCCTGACCTGATGGCTGAGTGCAGCTATCGCTCAGGCTCAGTGTACACGCGGGTTACAGCCGCACTGGCGACGGGACACAGCGACGAGGAATGGAAGAGGGTCCCGCTTTCCATTCCAATGGCATCGCACTCCAGCACTGTGTATTAAACCTGTTGAACTGTAGCGCCTTTGTACTGTTGACTCCTCAGGGGAAACGCAAAAAAGCAGGATGTTCTCCCACTTTCTCTGTCTGACACATGCAGACAAACACCGAACGTATGTATCGATGGAGCCGAGTCTACAATTAATGATCACACGCACAGTTACTTCATTACAGATGTAATACATCAGTATTGAGTGCTTAAGCACATATGGTCATTTTTTTCCATATCATCCAAAAAGAAGCACACGGTACTTTTAAAAGCCCCTGTCATACGTTCACCAGATGATGACATTCAATCACAAATTACTCTACACTGACATCCAGTGTCCACAACAGGTATGACAGTTAATAGCAATAAAATTATCATCCAATCAATCCATCCATCCATCCATCCATCCATC
>JAABNX020000143.1:2628971-2648322 GCA_015163995.2 Mormyrus lacerda
ATCCATCCATCCATCCATCCATCCATCTAATAGTGACCTGGATCTCAGGAAGCACAGGGTGCAAATATTGTACTATAATATATTATTATGTTTTTATGCTTTAATATGACATCAAGAACATATAACTCTGTAGGTTAAGATTATTTGTTCATGTTAGCACGCAAATTATTTTACATAATCATTCTTTGTCACATAAATTATTGGAGGAATATATTTCTAAATACATGTTTTTATTACAATAAAAGTATTTGATTGATTTTTTTTTGCATTTGCAATATTAAATATAAAATAAATTATAAAATAAAAATATTAAAGAAAATAGTTACTGAAAGGACTTAATCAGGAGACGTTTAATGCTAGCTGGCATGTATAGACACCATGTGATGTACATCCTTGCAGTGTTATATTTGGGATGGCGGTTTTGCTGAATGTTTCTCGGTTTCTGATAAAATAGCTAATACAGGGCCCTTGAACACACCATTGGACTGTTTAGGTCCGTCACAAGATGCGAGACGAAGGACTCGAAAGCAGGCATTTGGCAAACAAAAAGGGATTTATTGAACTGAACAGAGCAGGGAAACAAACCAGACTGTAAGGGGTCAAAACAACAAGGGAGGTACGGGGAAGGACACGAGCAGACAGGAGGAGCGGCGTCAATAACCGGACAGGGGCTGACAACACAAAAGGGTCCTTAAATACAAGGACTAACCAGAGGTAACAAGCCACACGTGTGGCTCATCGGGGTCAGGGATGAGACAGGAGGGTCAGGCGACATCACGGGCAGGACGTGACAAGGTTAGTATTATGAGACCCGCTCACATAGTCACATCTCCTGCGTACATCACCATGCCGTGCTTCCATGGCAACGAAAAAAGGCAAAGTCATCACTCCAAGGATGAAACAAGGAGGGACCGGACAGAAAAAGTGTAAATTGGACCACCTGTCTGCTAATCCTCCTGCCCAGCTGTGAACTTGGCAGCAATTAAATCTGTTTCTGATGCTGCCAGCCGGCAAGCAATTTTCATTCCTTTCATTGTTCCCCCGGCCTCGATTAAGTACTTCATTAAAGCATTAAAAAAAGACGCCCTTTGAAGATGCCAAGGCTTCATACAACAACGAAGGTGCTGGCAGGAAATGGATTTGCTAAATTAATGACCCAAATTACTGGACTTTTGTTCTATTAAATAATATACGTGTAATCCTTTTCTTAGAAAACATTTCACTCATTAGAATATTCTACAGTATGAACATGCTAATATTGTTATTTTGTGGTGTTATTAGCATTGCATATGAGTGGAAAACTTTTCTTTTTTCTGTTATTAATACTCGACTTTTTGTAAAACATTTTAACGTTGTACTTAACTAACAAAAAAGTGATTGGCTCATCAGGGGCGGGGGGGCGGGGGCATGGATACCCTGATGGAACCCAGATCTTCATCGAGGCTCCTAAGTATAAAAAAATATTTTTGGGGCACTGAATATGCATGAGGAACAGCCAACCTCTGTTAGTGGAAACCCGGATGGGGGCCAAAGGTGATACTCTGTCAGGGGGTCCCTGCCTCAGACTCCTGATCCTATCAGCTCTGAGCCCCCGTAGTTCACCTACCAGAATCTCCAGCATTGGAGTAACTGAATCAGTCATCTATCTGCAGAGTCTATTCCCATTTTGACAAGGTTGACAGCACTGTGAGGATTATGTTGATGATCTATCTAGTGTCCAAGACAGTGTGTCCCAGTTTGGTAATCGGGGACCCACAGACAGTCCACAGTTTTACTCCTGGGAGCTGGGAGGAAACAAAAAAGCAGACTGTCTGTGGGCCCCCAGGCCCAAATTGGGAAACACTGATGTAAGTAGAAAAAGTTCTGTTTAGGTCTATTTTAAATTACACATCCTGTCTTATCCTGTCCAACATGTCTGCCTGACCCTCCTATAATGAGCCATGCTTGCTTGGTGCTCATTGGTCTCACCTCTTTTTTCTGCCTTCATGTTACCTATTTCCAGCTGCCTCTCGTTTGCTCCCTCGTTAGTCATGTATATAAGTGCCTCCCTTCCTGTTCAGTTTCCCTGCTCGTTTTCAGTCTTATGCTCCTGAGTTTAATAAAACCCCTAACGTCCGCTCCTGCGTCCATCATCCCACCATACATGACACATCTGTTAATTTATTATTTATTTTGTTTATTTCCTTAATCAAGGTATTATGTTCGTGTATTTTGTACTTTTTAAATTTGTTTGCATTATGTTCACTCATCTGCACTATGCATGCTGTCATGTTTTGCACTATATGTCTACTTGCCTGCATTTTCCATACCTTGCATGCACAGGAATTTCCCCTGGGATCAATAAAGCTCACTGGGCACAAGTCTCTTCTAAATGACAGTGTCAGTGTAAGTGAATGAGCACTGTGGGGCTTTGGGTTTGAATAAAGTTTATTAAATTGACTGATTTGTGCACATCAGTCAACATCAGTGAACATTCACTCCCTGCATCATTTTATTCTTCTTTCTCTGTTACGTCGTAGGCTGGCAGATGCTGTAATGGTGTATAATTGTCCTTCAAAGGCAGAGACTGGGGCAGAGAGACTTTTGAGGGTGCAACACGGCTTCTGCTGCCCCTGTGCGCTCACAATGCATCCTCAGGCTTGTCTGCTACACAGCATGGAAGACCAGCTTTAAACCAAGCCAGCTTGGGACAGTACAGCTTATGACAGTACACAGGTACCTCCCGGGGGGCAGTGAACAAGATATAGGGAAGCATCCTTTTAGTAGAAATGTCAGTCAAGATACAGGCAGCCATGATCAGATCTAATTAATTTAACCAAAATCATTATTCGGTTTATGTTATCGACTTTACGATAAATCCAAGCAGCCAAAGTTTCCATATCCAACGCATGTTACTGAAAATTATACAATATTTGCTAGTTTAAGAGCCCTGCTTCACACTTGGGGACCTTTACAGGGTAAATGGATTACTCTGTCTTTGAGGTGGTCTGACTAGCTCCCCCCCCAGGTTCAGCCCTGTGATGGCGCGCCAGGGCTGGGGGGTTAGAAGGCTGGCATCACCTCGACCCCTTGGGCAACGGCTGGCTCCGGGCACGTGAATCCACCTCCAAAGGAGACCGTCCCTAACCTCTCTCTGCTCCATGCTTTCTGCCTGACTAAGGCACATGTACATGTCAAAGCTGGCTTATGTGAAGACGGGCGCCGTCCCGCTTTAATCTGCTCATTAAAGAGTGAGTCAGAAATAACGTACAAAGCTGTTTAAAGCTTCATACACCCCTGGATGGATTAAAGACTGGATCTTAGCAATTACAGTCTTTAATCACAGTCGGCCTATAATAGCAAAGTGCAACCACATCCTTGCCGACACAAGAGTTGCAGTCTCCAGTTACTCTGTGACACACATGACTTTTCAAGTCTCACGCAGTGATAGATCTTATAAAAGCATGTTTAGTCCCAGAGGAAAGAAACTACAGTAGTGAGATTTCTCTCCTACATAAAAGGCCAATCATCACTACATGAAGACGATGCTTATAGCTTATTGCTATAAGCAGAAATTACCAGTTAGGCTTTTGTGGAAGTCTGGGCCTGAACTGAATAATACTGTACATGTTCTCAAGGAGTACCTGCTGAATTCCACATCTTGAACTGAGATTCCTGCATATTCTCCTGACTGCCACTGTCTAGGTCTAAAATCTCATTTGTTTCACATATGATTTACTGATAGCTACATTTTTTTGCAGCTTTTGTCCCAAATGTTTTACGAGAAATAATTCAGACAGAAAAGATTTTATTTATTTAAAAATTGCATACTCTGTGTTTCTTCTGGGACTCATTTTGCATGTGAGAATGCTTAGAATCTCTGTGGTTTGAATATTGGTTCTGATGGAAACTCTTTTTTTTCCCTACTGTTTGATGCCAGGGTGTGGCTTGCATCAGCACGAGCCCACTGGGAATGAAGCACTGCAATGTAACTGGGGAGCATAACCGCAGGGAAACTGGGAGCAGGCTTCAGTCCATTCCCACTGTTCCATGCTTAATGTGTCATGCCACAGTAATGGAGAAGTTCCGGCACCGCTGACTAGTACGTGTGGGATGGAACAGGGGCAGCTCTGCAGACCTGGCACACACCGACTAATGGGAATTTTAAAAGAAGGCGTCATGTGACAGTATCTTCAAGCCGGAACTGCGAGCCAACTCCTGCGTAGCTGGTGGATCGGCTGTTGACCAGTTTCTGAGAAAGAAATCACTGCGTCATGGCTGTGTTTTCAGCAACATGCAGTACGTGCTGCATTACTGACACAGCCAGACCAGGAAAATGGAGTATCCTCTCTTGACCTACGCTTATAAAAACGGCCTCCTCAGAGCTACGTGTGCAAAACTGCACCATGACCCCATGCAGTGTCTGGCTGGGTTGGGTTAGACCTCTATGTTATGTAGCCAGAAGGTTGCTGGTTCAAGGGCTGATGTCAGTACAATAGCTGCATCTCTGCTGGGCCCCTCAGTGGAACCCTAAGCCTTTATAAATCAGCTGACCCTGCGCTCAGACCCCAAGCTTCACTCTGAAGTGTGTGTGCCTGTGTTTCAAAGGAGAGCAAGATGGGTTATGTGACAAGAAACATTCCCTTGCACTTGCAGATGGCCAAAAAGCATAATTTCATGAGAGGGAGGATTCTGGGTATTCTGCAGGGTAGGCCTGTGCCTGTCTGTTCTCCCATCCCAGAGAACATTCCCTGTAGGTCTTACTGTTTTATTAACCCTGGACTGAAGATGTGTCTAAGGTCCCAGAAACACCCTAGGTGGATACTTAGTCAAAGTCAATTTAAGGCTCATTTCCATGGTTTTCACCTAAATAAGCATTAATGTTACATTTATAAAATTGTGAAACATAATTTCACTATACAGCACTGTAATCTTTGTCTATGTGAAATTTAAAAAATAATTAAAAGTTGAAATAGAACCAAAGTTCTTCTCAGAATATTAGAGAGATATGGTCTAGATTTTCTGTGGTTTAATATGTTGGGGATTGAGTGGACTAGTGTCACTTGTGAGGGTGGAAGATCGCCACAAACACTGAAGCAATTGAAGAGGTGTCTCACAGAGAGAGGAGTTCAAACACAGGCATGCTGACCCTGACACCTAGTGGAAGGGGGAGGTAATATGTGTGTGTTTTCACACTCATCCTACTAGTGGAAACAATGACAACAGTGAAAGGTTCAGCATTGCCCAAATGACAAAGAGCATTTTTTGGTGATGAATACAAAATATTTCTCAAAATCAGAATTTATAGCTTGCAGGATCCTTATTTAAAGACTGTAGGGAGACAGAAAAGCTTCAGTGTGTCACGTGAAAATGGCATAAGGGAATATAAAATTGCAGCATGTTCAGTGCACAAAAGGACTCTTGCAGTTTAGTTAAGATATAATTGGCTTTATTGAACAAACAATTTCATGATTCTCCTCCTTCGAAGATTAAAACGTTTGTGCAATAGAAGAATACTAAAAAGAGGAAGATACACAGGAAAAGCCACACAGGAAGTGATGTCACAGTCGATACCCTAAGTCATTATGCTGTGGTTTCCTCATCTCTTCGTGCCGTTTCACATTGCCACTGTGAGGGTGAAGCACACTCAACACATGACACAGCTCCAGCAACATATAACCCGTGGCAAACCAGACACAAGAGTCACCAGACCTGACTGCCGCTCCTCTTCCCCTAAAAGACCCAGCCGCACCATGATTTCATATAGACTCCGCCCCTGCGGCTGGGACTGCCCCTCACAAAAAAAAAAAAACTGGGTGGGACTAGGCTGAATTTGCCCAGGCCTGATCGGGGAGCTGGAGTGCGGCCATAAGTGGAACGCGAAGTGAAGAGTGGAGATAAAGAGCCATCATGGCCTACCAGCACAAGCTGGCGGAGAAGCTGACCATTCTCAATGAGCGGGGCAGGGGGGTCCTCATCCGCATGAAACACATCAAGACGGTGAGATCAACCTTCAATGGTGTCACATTCTTCTTGGAAGGGGAAGTAGCCCTTCTCAGCAAACTCTACTCACATTTCGGGTATTTGTAACACGGTACAAATTATATCAAAGTGTTTAGAGTGTTTTTTTTCCAATTGACAGAAAAGTAAGCAGCGGGTGTGAAGGGAGAGTAGGTATTGCCACATTGGGAAAGAGTTGATAGCGTAGTCTCAACATCAAAGTCAACTTTGTTGTCTTTATGCTCAAGGCACAAGGAAATGAAATGAAGGAGACAGAGTTGGGTGGACAGGCATTTATCTGTAGCTGAGGATGTTCTCATAAGTAGACAGAAGGTCTATAGCTTGTTCCGCTCTTCAGCACAGCCCCTGGCTTAAAAGCGGAAGTTTGCACAGGAAGTGAAGCTGCTGAGAGAGCCCATGGTGAAGCTTGGTGCCGTTCCCGTACGTGATGCTCTCTGTCTGTAACCGTCATTAGAGGTCAAATTTATATCAAAGCTGAGCACGAGATATATAAATAAAATATGGCGTTTCTTGGAGAACAGAGACCTTAAATCATGTTGATATCGAGTTGCTTTTCATGCTCTCCAGGGGGTAGCAGGTCTCATTATGTGTTGTTTGATCAAAGTCAGGCTCTAATATCATCAGATGATTCCCCAGACTGCCAGGGCAACCCTTTGAAGATGATGCCTGCATTCTCAGATGGAGATTAATATTTAGGCTGCAGTAATTTGAGGTGTGAGAGGTGAGGCGGTACTGCGTGCAACTCAGAAAATGCTTGATGGTGCTGGGTTAGCGGCGGCTTGCAGTGCAGGAACAGGGCGCTTATGGCAGATAGCCAGGACACCACAGCACAGGCTGTGGAAGCAGCCTCATGCTTTTCTCCGCTGATACAGATTTCCACAGAGCCCCAGCTCAGGCCTAGCTTCCTGTCAGAGAAGCCCATGGAGTCAGCCATCAAATACATCAACAAGAAATTCCCCAACCTTGACCCTAGGGGGAACGTTGTGAGTACTCCAGACTTTCTTTCACATGGGTTCTGCTTGTCTCGTTCACGCTAGACTATGAACTGCTTTAGAAGAGCATTCTGGCAACCTCTACTGTTGTTTTTCTATACAGAAGCACCTCTGACTCAATCACTTGTCAACAACTTTCCATGAGCCCCTCACTGGTGCTGGGTTATGATCCCTGCCTAGGGTACAAGAGGTCCTGGGTTTGAATCCCAAGCTGTCCCATTCCTAATGCAGAATAAGACTTCAATTGAGGGCAGTGGTGGTTTAATGGTCAGGGAAGCATAATTGTAAGATTGCTCGTTCAAATTTCTAACTAGTGATGTTCCCTGAACAAGGTGCTGCTTCCTGGGTGCAAGTTTAGCTGCCCCCTGCTATGCCACATGCAGTTTGGGTTAAATGCAGAGGACACGTTTTGTTGTTGTGCACTGTGTGCTGTGGTGTGTCAACAATGACCACTGATCACTAAATTCTAATGATCATTTTCAGCAAAATCTGTCCATCATCCAAAAGCAAAAAACAGATATCCTCATGGGCCTGACTAGCTACTACCACTCCTTCATTGACGTGATGGAGTTCCGGGTAAGAAAACTGCCTTGATAAGAAGTGATTGGCTGCTTTGTAACTTAATATATTTTACTTGCATTGAAGAGGAAGTCTTCCTTCGATTCTGTGTTATTTCTTGATGATAATGGCCATCCGATTTCTTTCAGGATCATGTCTATGAACTCCTGAACACCATAGATGCTTGTCAGTGCTATTTCAACATCGTGAGTAATTAAAACAAGATGGACACTGCACACCGCTTCTTGCTGAATAGAAAACAATGCAAACACTACAACCAATAGCTACTGAAATACTATAGTAGCAATTGAAAAATCCACTTAGCTAGTCAGAAACCCCAGATTATTTTTGTCATTAATCAGGAAGGAGGTCTTTAAGGGACATATTTTCACTTCTCCTTGTTTCACTCAACAGACAGTGAATTTCGGCTTCACCAAGAGCTACCTGGACCTGATTGTGACTTACACCTCTGTCATTCTGATGCTCTCTCGCATCGACGAGAAGAAGGTGCTCATCGGCATGTATAACTGTGCACACGAGATGTCCAATGGCACAAGGTAAATGAGAAACCGTGTCTCTCACACTGAGGAACATCTCATCTTTTTGTTACTCCAAATTCTTTGTGCCTGGGTGGAGACCCAGCCCGGCAGAGCAGAAGGCAGCGGTAACACCTCACTTGACGGCGCACAAATACTTAGTAATGACTCCGTTGCTACTGAAGTACAAATCGTGAACAAATATAGTAGCTATTTGTGATGAGATGTGTCACGATTCATTAATGGTGAACAGACGCGAGATCAGTTTTTCACTTGTTATTCATTCAGTAGTTCCTTAGTAATTCGTTCAGTAGCTCACAAAGGTTTACACAATTAACAGATATAGTAACAAATATAGTTACTGCTTGAGATAAAATGTCACGATGGCCGGTGCTTTCCATTGGCCCTTGGATATGTAAAATTATATGTAAAATTAGGCAGGGGACCCAAGGTGACATCATGTCAGGGGGCCTTGAATTTCTAGCTATACCCCTGGCACTGCGAGTCTGTATTAACAGATGCAATTTAGAGGTAATGTTAACAGCAACAGTTAACTTGCAGGGATCAGTTTATAGTGAGAACAGTGTGTACCCTATTACAGAAACAACAGCCATAAAATTTCCCAGTGGGAATTGCACATAACTGAAGAGGAGCCTGTTGATGGGCTTCAGTCTTAGAGCAGCGCCTTCCGGAAAGGCGTGGAGGCGCTGAAAGTAACATTTTACAGCCGTGTACAGTGTCGCATCCCTCTGCTCTCCCCCCAAGAGGGAAAACTCTCTCTGCAGACACACGTGACCAGCAAACACACAGGCAAGAATTATTTGGAGTCTCTCCAACTCTGTCCTGTTCCAGTGGTGGAATTCAGTGATATTTAGCTGCTGTAAGCTCAGAAGAACGAGTATTTTTCTGCAGCTTTATGGAGTGGCACCATTGGTCTAGATATGCCTGCACAGTGATTTGAAGAGTGACGTTAGGGAAGGTGCGATGCTGGAAATAGGCTAGCAAACAGGTTTGGGGGGGGTGAGCTTTGTTTGGCCCTGCTGTGACAAGCAAAGCTGTGATGTTCCTGCAGTGACCCCTCGTATCCGCGGCTGGGCCAGATGATCCTGGAGTACGACCATCCCTGGAAGAAGCTGATGGAGGAGTTTGGGCCGCACACCAAGGTGAGGGACACGGAGGCGATTCTCGCATCTTCCGAGACCCGCAATTCCAGTGTGAGGGGTTGTGATGCCCCGCAGACATCCAGTGACTGGCAGTGACAGCAGCCTCTCCCGTTTCATCTGGCACAGGCGGTGACGGAGGCTGTGCTCTCGCTGCAGTTTCTGTATCCCCGCAGGAACCTGGCGGCTGAGCAGTGGCGCATGGCTCAGCTCCTCAGCCTCCTAAGTGTACCGGCCAACATGCTCACCCCAGTGAGCTGTGACACGGTGCGTATTGCGCCCCACTGCAGCCGTGATTATTTGGACTGACGACCACATAATTTGCTAGCAGAAACACAGCAATCCATCCATTCAGGATCCATTCATGCTGGGTTACCGTGGGACGGACTGGCCATCTGCCATACTGGGCATTTTCCCACTAGACTGGCAAAATATATCATGGGAGATACCCCCCACCCTCCCCCAGCCAGTACGATGTATTGCTCAGCCACAGGCCGTGGGAAACCCCAAAGTATTGGGGCGATTTTTAATCTCAGTCCAGCCCCACACAGGGCATACGGCGGGAAACACCCTGGATGGGACGGTAGGCCATTATAGATTAAACACAGTACACACACACACACTCAGAGCAATTTCGAGACACCAATGCACCTACTGTAGCTGTAAACGGGAAGACCTGGAGGAAACCCTCAGATAGCTCCGAACACACAAAACCGGGGGCAAGATCTAAACCCCCTTGGGGATATGAAGCTGCATTTCCATTCTCATACATACATTCCCCCGAAAATACAATAATAATAATAATAAAAACAATAATAATAATAAATATAATTAAAATACAATATTAAAGAATAAAAGATTAAAGTTGTACACAATAGTAAAAATTGGAAATAATACAGCATAGATATTGCATGGATATAGGAACAAAACGGTGAGATAAAATACATGATTTACATGCCACATTTTTGCAATTCTAATCCACGATTGCATATATTTACTCAAAATAGCCACTTAAATTTCCAGCTGTATAAATTTTACGCACACACTTGCTGGTTTCATCTGAAAACCTCCCGCGTGCTGCGTGTGATGTTTTGCATCATTTGAGTCTCTTTCCCCCTGTTAGATACCTTGTGAGTACTTGTCCATGGAGACGATGGAGCGCTGGATCATTAGTGAGTATTCCGGAGCAGCCCTGGGAGCGTCAGGCTACGTGTCAGTGCTCCTCTCCACCCCATTTCTCACTCCCTCCGCTCTGTTTCCATTACGTAACTGGAAACGTCAGGTGCTCAGGTTAGCGTCGCACCCCAAGGACACAAAAGTGTCCGCGGAGCAGCTCGTACTGCCGTAACCTTGGCGACAGCGGCGCACAGACAGCGGGCGGGGGTGTGGTAGCACTGCAGGCCCTCGACACACCTCTCACCTGGCCTTTCCGATCTCCAGTGGGATTCCTGCTCTGTCACAGCAGCTTGAACACCAACCAGTCATCACAGGAACTGTGGAAGATGGCACTGCGGAGCGGCCTGTACGTCACGCTCATCCGGGACGAGGCGCTCAACATCCACAAGATCACGGAGGAGATTTTCGACGGCATCAAAGGGTACGCTGCAGAATTCAGCACAAACACGTTCAGTTCATCAACAATGAGCACGCACAATAGCTAGAAATAACAGAGGCTTATTCTTCTACTGTGCCTTTATTTACCCGTGGCCCTTTAATGCTTTATATACAGCACTGTGGAAAAACTCTTAAGCTACCAAAGAAAATGTTATTTTAAAGTTATTTATCTGGGTGTATGTTTGCTCAAAAAAAACACAGTTTAACATAAAATTATATGCAAAGGAATAGTAAAATAGTAAAATAACAAGGATTTCTACCTTTCTTCTAAGTGTTACTGATATTTTGGATGGCCAGAACCAGTGTTTCCCAACCCAATCCTCAGGGACCCACAGAAAGTCCACATTTTGCCTCCCTCTTACCTCCCTGCCAGATAGTCCACAAAATGTCCCCAAGGACAAGATTGGGAAACACTGGCTGGAACAACACTGCTTCAGCTCCAAAGCACAGGCCCAAGGCTTAAGCAATCTGAGCAGCGAGCCCAGTGGCCAGCAGGGGGCCCCCCATCTGATCAGCCTGTCAGAAGCAGAATTGAGATAACTAGATTGTTTAAATTTTGCTCGCCCTGCCCAAATGTCTCCTCCAAACTTCTCCTCCAGCCATTCCATGTATTATTAAATTTTACCAGCAGCTCATTTAATCAATTAACTTAATTAGTAAAAACATGATGAGGTATCGACTAACCAAACATGCTAAGCTAGTAGTCAACAAATACTTGCGTGTATTGGATAGCTCCTGCAAATAGTGGGGTGACATAAGGGGAGGCATTGAAATGATTAAACAGACTTGACAGACATGACAGTTTTACATCAATATGAGGATCATTTAAATCTCATTTTCCATGACTGCCCTAGATTTTGCATAGTGCTATACTTACTGGCTAGACCTCATGCCCCCTGCCTAAGATTTTGTGGTTGTATCTAACAGTTCTGCGTCCAGTAGGGTATCATCATCTTCTACATTGGGAGCCTATTTTATTGTTCATCTGTTTTAAGAGTAAAAGCACGAAAGCAGACTGTGATAGTAATTATGGGACAACGGTAGAAACGTCTCGTATTTATCTTGGCTCACAGGAAGACGGGATGAATGCGAGATGCTGTCTGGCAGGTTAAAATGTAATTGCTCTTCTTGTGTCGGCTTGACAGTTTACTGAGCTGACCCTCATCTCTTGGTAACAGATACAACAAACGTATTGCTGACATCAAAGAATGCCGGGAGTATGCTATAGCCAACAGGTGAGTACATTAAACAGTCAATATGTGCATAGAAATGATTTAGTGAGCATTTCTGCTTACCTAGCAGAAATAGAGAAGTGGTGTGTTGCTTTGTGTGTCAGTATGCTGTTCTTTGTGATCAGAAGGTCGTCAGTTTGAGTCCCACAGCAGCAAAATGATCTCTCCATTGGGCTCTTTCTACTCAATAGCTCTATGGTCTGTCTGAACCCACTTTTGCAAATGTGCATCACTTGGTTAAAAGTGACTGAAAAATGGAATGAAAGCTGTTTGATGATGTGCTGTTGGTGTATTTGCATGCCAGTGGAGCTTTTCACAAAGAAAAGAGGCATTTCTTGCGAAATGCAATAAAGGAGCTGACCAAAGTCCTGGAGGATGAGCCTGGCCTTCTGGGCCCCAAGGTGAGTTCTGGTGTAAATCGCTGCCTGGCAACCAAGCCACCATACAGAAAGAGAGGGGAGGCAATTAGAGGAGTGTACTGGGTAATTCCACATCAGAAATCTTATGTTGCAGTTTTAATAGCCCCTTCTGGTGTTATCAATAAATCACACATTTTTTTCTATACAAAGGCCCTGTATGTCTTTATGGCACTGGCGTTCTCGCGTGACGAAGTGCTCTGGCTCATGCGGCACTCAGAGAACGTCCCCAAGACCAAAACTCCTGAGGACTACGTGGACCCGTAAGTCAGGGCAAGACCCGTCCAAGGTTCTGTCCTTCAGTCTAGCTGATTCCAACTGCGCACTCTTCTGATGGACGTGAGCGCTTGGAATTTATGATCCTTCTGAACAAAGAAGCAGCAAATTTGTTTTGTGATAAATATGAATTATTTTCCTCAGCCTGGAAGGCAGCTGGCAAAGTCTGGGCTTTGCTGTTGGGATTCTGAGCTGAGCACCGTGTAAAACATGTGATTTCGGCCATCTTGTATTGCAGTCAGTTGGCAGAACTGCTGTTCTATATGGAAAGACTGAAGACTCTCCTGATCAAGTACAACTCCACTCTGCAGCGTTACCACCTCGTGTACCTGGCACAGTTCGATGCGCTGGTACTGAATGACACGATACAGGTATCACACAGGGCCGCCATTCGCCAGCAGCTGTTCTCTAAACACGGAGAATCATATGTAGATGTGATGTGTTTCATGGCCAGAAGTTACACGTATGACGACTAAGTTTGGTTTGGACCTCATTTGATTCAAAATGTGCTGACAATGATGAGCAGTAATGGGCTGCTTGAAAATTTGGGCCCCATGAAAGCATGTCATATTGGGCCCTCAACCCAGATAAATCCAATTATGTTCCTGTTAGCCAGGGGGCCCTTGGAATCGCCCTGACTTTCCCCCCTTTATAGCACCTCTGGTGATGAGAGATATGAGGCTTGGAATCCCCGAGTTACTGGCATTTCTGTTTGACCCAACCGGCAACATTGTTATCTCATACCCCCAGGACTGTGGGACTCAAATCCCTCTGCCCCTCTTTATGTGTGGAGTTTGCATATTTTCCCCTGTGTTTCCTCCCACAATCCAAAGACATTTTTAGGCAGTCAGGTATTTTTAGCTTGCCATAGAGCGTGAGCGTTAATACCCTGTGATGAGGTGGGATGCCGTTCAGTATGTCCCCTGCCTTGTGCACTGTGCTGCCTGGAATAGGCTCTGAGCCCCCATTCGATGGGTGGAAGATAGACGGAGCCCAATAAAGCTAATGAGAAGGGAGCTTGATATTAGCTTCTGACAGCACATGCTAATGCAGCATGTGCTCGCTTTAAAGCCCAGCTTCTCCTATCTCCATGCATGACGGAGGGTGACACTGTCTCTGTGCTCTGCGAGGGTGACACTGGCCATGTCTCTGTGCGCGACCTTCTCATGAGCACATTTGTACTCCCGTCTCTAGAATATGAACATCTGTCCGGAAGAGGAGTCCATCCTGATGACATCATTTGTCTCGTCTCTGTCCGCACTATCAATTAAACAAGGTAAGTGAATGCTTACTACTACTGTGTAGCAGTTCTGACGATGCTTGTGATTCTACTTGCCTGTCTTGTTGTTTTGCTTGCGAATCAACACTAACTGCGTCGCTCAGTGGTCCAAAAGCCGCAAACTTGCTTGGATTTGTATCCTTGACTTTTGGGTCGTGGACTGTCTCGATGCTGCTGTCTTTCATTTGTTTATATGATAACTATAATCCAGGAAGCCTGACAGATTCTTTGCATGCCTTCACAGTGGAAAATGGTGAAGAGTTTGACTTGAGAGCCCTCAGACTGGATTGGTTAAGGCTCCAGGTAGGGCTTTCCTGCAGATACTGCCTTTATACACCATACCAAGCTTGTTAAAAATCACTCAAACTCATTTTTCTTCCATGGTGCTGTGCTGTAGGCATACACCAGTGTGGCCAAGGCCCCACTGCAACTCAAAGACTTCCCAGACTTGGCCAAGATCATGAATATGATTGAGTTCCACACAAAGATGATGGACGGCGTTGAGGCACTCCTCAAGGAAACCTCAGACCTCTCCTTACTCTGGTCAGTCCCCATTTCAGTCTGCAAAGAAATTGAGCAGTATTAGGAATGTGTAGGTCACACACGGGACAAGAGAACCTCTACCGTACTCTGCATTTATACAGATGGGTATTTCACTAGAGCAGTTATGGTTAAGTACTGTATACACTCCACTTTAGGTAGGCATGTCCTTATCCCCTCCATTGCATGGTTCAGAATTTCAACCTTTTCAGTTCACTACAGATATCAATCTTCAGTCCAAGGGAGTAGGTATGGACCACATCAGTCCTTAACCAACCGCCACGATGACATTAAAATCTATGTGAACTTGAAACTGAACTGAGGCACCAAGTAGTTTACTGAGAGACAAATAATCTTTTTTTCCTTTAACAGTTCCTACTCACGGGTTTATGAGAAGATGTTCGCTCAGGGTTGCGAAGAAGTGACGATGCAGCGATACCTCATAGCCTTTCCTGTGGTGTGCTCCCACTTCAGCCAGTGTACTCACCAGATGTGTCCAGAAGAGGTCAGTATTTAGCAACTGCCGTAATATTATATTAGCCATATTATTACAGTTTTTTTCCAATCATTTTAATGCGTGTCTCAATACCATGTCCACTTTTTCAAAACACTGCCATGCACCATACCATTTGACTAAACTATGTATACTTTTGCATTGCTTTGACACAATATGCATTCAATCACCACTTGCCCCAAATTTCATGAATACTTCTCTCAGTCAGTGTTTGCCACCAGCAAAACTTTGTACAGCTACAGCCGATTTTTTTTTTGACTTCTAGATAATTCGTTCAAAACAGTTAACTTTCAGGTCAAAACCTAATGAAATTTACAGCACTGTAAATTGAAATATGATATTACGCACTTAAAAATAATTATGCTTTTAGCAGAAATTTCGTAATTTTTGCTTTATTACTATTTATACAAATGAGGTCTTTCCTTTTTGCATTACAACCCAATGTAGTCTGTGCAAAAACAGTGGGTATGGCAACACATATATTCCAGTAAAACATTTACATTTATTCATTTAGCAGGCACTTTCATCCAAAGTGACTTACAGTGAAGTACAGTAACTACAGGTACAGTCCCCCTGGAGCAAGTTGGGGTCAAGGGCCTTGCTCAGAGGCACAATGGTGGCACCTCCTGGGAGTGAACTGACAATCTTCCAGTGTTCCTAATGGGAGCCCAGCCAGATCCCTAACTACAAGGCCACCACCATCCTCCTAGCATTTTTAAGCTGGAAAGCTGAATGGAAACACTTGCTTGTAATTTCAGCTAAGCACCTATCTAGGAATTTTTGTGGTTAATGCCAATTTGCCATATTTACAAAAGGGGCCATCTTTGGATTGGCATTTTCCATCGGCATTTTTCTTTAGCTAATGAAAAATGGATGCAGCAAGAGGAAGAGGAAGAGCAAGAAGACATCGAAGGAGAGGAAGAAGTTTACTGATGAAGTCAGAGCCTCAGTAATTGACCATGTTGTAAATCACGGTCTATCCCTCAGGGAAGCGGGTCTCAGAGTGCAGCCCCACCCGCCTTGATCCACAGTGGCATCAATTGTCAGGATTTTCAGGCAAAGCGACAGGGGCTATACACTATTTAGAGCATCCTGACTGAAGGCATTTGACTGATGTGTGTATTACTGTAGCGGTGTGATTTGAGGAACGTCTCTGGGAAAAAAACACTGAAGGATTTAGCATTTACCTCCCACAGGAGGGAGAGGAAGAATTTACTAGTATTTGCGAAAGTGTGAAAATTGAAAATGATTGGGAAAAACTGTGAATTAACTTCCTTCATTTTTATGGTTAGTAAAAATATTAATTCATTCTTAATACACAGCAGTGGTGGTTCTATATTATTGATGATGGCACGATTACACGCCAAAAAACATCTTTGTTGTGGTATCCAGGTGGCCGTCATTGAGAGGAAGAGCCTGAACTTGTGCGCAGGATTTCTGGAGGAAATCGCCAACCTGGCAGGCAACGTGATCCTGGAGATCTGTGCAGAGCAGTGCAACCTGGATGACCAGGTATGGCCTGTATTTCATTTTTATTTTAAACACCTGCTTGCAGGGCCAGATCTAGCTTTTCAGGGGCCCTAGGCAAAGCTTTACATTGGCTCTCATGCAAGGAAAACTGATGCTGATTTGAAATGCAGGTAGTTTAGGGATACTCAGTAGCTGCCTGCTCTCCTGATAGCTAGAGTCGGCCATGTTTCTGCCTGCACATAAGCATTTAAATTTGATGTATATGGTATGATTATTTTGTAATTTTTTATTTTTTGTAATTATTCTTATTTGTGTATATATGTCACGCCCAGCTCCGTACGATCCTCCTGTGTGCCACGCCCACCTCATTACCTCATGTGATTCCCCGTTTGTGGTCACCTGTTGCTTGTTTAGGTTAACCTGTCCAGTGTATATTAGTCCACGTCCTCCTGAGTCTGGCGTCGGTCATTGTTGTAATGTCGCTGATGTTCGTGGTTGGATGTCTCGTGTTCGTCCCCGTCTGGAACAAAGCCCTTCTACCCGTTCTCCTGCCTGCCAGCCTGCTTGCTCGCTCGTTCGTCCGCACCCGAACGTGACAATTATATATATATATAAAATTTCATGATATTGTCTTGTGCTGATTGGGCCCTGGGCAACTGTCCTGTTTGCTGAAGCTTAAAACAACTTTAAAATTCACATTTCCCAGCTCTCATGCCACATTACAGTATAAAAAAATGCAGCACCCTTTTACACAGTGAAACGTGTTTAGGACAAGGTGGTGCCTTATTCTAGATAATTCATCAACATCTTGTTCATTATAGAAAAAAATACTTAGAATACATAAATGCAAAAAAAACTTTTAAGTTACTGCAAAACCTCAACCATAGATTTAAACACACAGGGTGTGTGACACGCTCTCAGCCGCTGGCTGGTTTAAGCCATTTCCAACCCGTTTACGACCCCACAGCTGTTACCGAAGCACTGCGCTAACACCATCAGCACGGCCCGCAACAAGAAGCAGAAGAAGCAGACGCCCAAGAAGGGGGAGGTGCAGAGGGAGAAGCCAGGCATGGAGAGCCGGCGGAAGGACCGCGCTATCACCACCAAGTAGGTGCCGTTCCATCACCATGCAGGGCCTATCCCACAATGCAATGGGAACTGACAATAAAATTTGCCAAGTCGTGGGGGGTGCCCCTTTCGCAGTCCTGCCTGGTAGTAATTCATGTCCTACTTCCTATAATATAAATATTTAAATTACCAGGCTAAAAAAATCTATAATTTCACCTTAGAATTGATCCTCAAAGTGAAACATTCAGACTGAAAGAATCAGTAGAATTTAGTATCTATCTGCACATCCTTATTATTGTTCAGTAAAATATAAAACCTGTTTTTAGGAGGACCTGTGTTCCTCCAGGGCCCTAAGGCACAGATTTCTCATGTAGTTCCGGCCTCCGGTTTCCAAGCCATTGGAGACACAGTAAAAGAGCACATGGTGCATTGAGAAAGACGCAGGCCTGAGTTTGCTCTCCCTCCTGCCTCAGCATGGACAAACTCCACGTGGCCCTGACTGAACTGTGCTCCACCTTCGGCTACTGGAACCACTTCACCGTATGGGGCCACGTCATCATCCCCCCCGAGTTCCTCATCTCCCAGCTCGAGACACGCCTCTCCAAGTAAGCCACCCTCAGGAATCACAATCACCTTCCAGTGCCACTGTGAAGAAGCTTACAGTTACTGTAAGTTGGTATCTCAAGTGATCAATAAGTTCAACTTATATTAAATGTACTGTAGTGAATTTTTACAAGCACATCCCAAACTGCTTTACGGTGATCTACTCCTGGAAAAAATTAATAGGCGATCAAGGACGACTCCTGGGAAATAGTATCCGTAACAGTATATCCAGCAGTATTTTAAAAATGACTTGATCTTGGATGACAGTGCTTACCAAACTCTCAGAAGCATAATGAATTTTTTACAGCTGTGTATTTTATTGGTGCACTTCTGGTTTGCTGTTTCGCTCCTGGGTCATGAATCTGTGTCCTTAGACACCTGGCAGCATTCCCAAAACGGGAATGGTCTCTACTCGCATATTATGGGATGGCGATTTTCCTAATACTGCCTAAAAGACATTCTCAGTCTGACCCAGCTCTCTCATTTGTGTGGCACCACAACCGACCAAGGATAGCTGCTTATTATCGTAGCCTCAAACCTTAAACGCGTGCCGCGGAAAGGCTGAGGGGTGCTCGTATTACAAACACAACAGTGGCTACATGCCGTTTAGCTAGCTCCCCCTAGTGGCCACATGCCGTTTAGCTAGCTCCCCCTGGTGGCTACATGCCGTTTAGCTAGCTCCCCCTGGTGGCTGTACTTGGCATAGATGCACGCTTCATTGCCTTCTTCACGGGCTGCTTGCACGTAATGAACGACTGCTACGCTTCCCCCAGGATCATCGTGCGAATGGCCAATTACAACAAGGCCACCCAGGAGATCGCCAGGCCTTCCGATCTGCTGGCGGGCATCAAAGCTTACACCAGCAGCCTGTACGTCGTGTCTAGGTACATGAACATCGACATCACCCGTCTGGTCAAGAACGTACTGCTGCAGCAGACCCAGCCTCTGGACAGCCATGGAGAGCAGACCATCACCACCCTCTACACGAGCTGGTAGCTGCTTTCATGGATATCTACCCTATACAATACTCTTAGATACTTGCTACAATTTATTGCTCCATATCACATACATGTGCGTGACATCAAATACTACA
>JAABNX020000143.1:2648422-2660692 GCA_015163995.2 Mormyrus lacerda
CCTATACAATACTCTTAGATACTTGCTACAATTTATTGCTCCATATCACATACATGTGCGTGACATCAAATACTACAAGCCCAATACTTACTGTGAACAAATCTGGACTTATGTAGCTTCTATGTCATTGCTTATCTCAACAGGTATCTCGAGGGTCTTCTCCGGCAAGCCAGCAGTGCAGTGATTGTGCACTGTCCCATCATGCACTGCTTCGTCAGCCAGCCCAATGAGAACGTGGCCAGCTTCAAAGCGGAGGAGTACTCCGACGTATCTGGTGAAACATTACGGGAATTTGTTGAACGCACCTCATCAGTGACACCTAGTTATGAATTTGTGACCCATCAGTTGTTTTTAATATTTATTTTCACATTAACAGTTGCTAGTTGCAGCCCCCACACCTTTGCACACTTGCACTGCATTTTGTAAAGCGTCACCCACAGGGTAGGATGAATGTAACCAGAAGGCATGTTATTTGCCAATAAGGACCTTTTGAGAAACATAAACATTCTGAACAGGGAAAGTTCTGCATGCTGGCGAGATGATCTTCAAGCCCACACTGTCCCACACATGCACGTTTGGCTCCGCCTCCACTCTTGGTTTGACTTCCTTCCTCCCACATCCACCGGTCGCCCACTTCTTACTTCTCAGCTACTGCTTTTCCTCCCAGTTTTTGAGTGCATCTCTCCATTCGCGTGTCAATCAGAGGCCAGGAAAGAATCTCCACTCCTCCACCTGTGGGGACCTTTGAGCCCGAAAAGAAAGTGATTCTCTTCCATCTGGCAGGGCAGTCAGCTGTCAGTGTGG
Organism: Mormyrus lacerda; assembly: GCA_015163995.2. NCBI lineage: Eukaryota > Metazoa > Chordata > Actinopteri > Osteoglossiformes > Mormyridae > Mormyrus > Mormyrus lacerda. The sequence goes on from JAABNX020000143.1 coordinate 2,649,227, forward strand.
TTCTGTAGGTCGCAAAGTTCTGACTCCCTTCCTGTCTTAACTCGCAGAGCTGCAGGCCCTAGCAGGACTGATAGGTCCGTATGGGTTGAAATTCATGACCGAGAACCTAATGTGGCATATTACCTCGCAGGTCGCCGAGCTGAAGGTGAGCTTCTACTTGAGGATTGCTCTATATTGCAGTATGATCTTCATTAAGTGTGTTTAACTCTTCTCATTTTCTTTGGTTGTGGTCATTCAGAAGCTGGCAACTGAGAACATGGACATTCTAGTGCAGATGAGAGCAAACTTTGACAAGCCTGAGGTAATGGCCAGCCTTCAGAACAAACTGCAAGGTACAGTAACTCCAGAGAATTGACTGTAAGAAAATAGCTTTGTATGCGAGAAGCGGAAGAGTGTAATCTCCGGACGCCTTCAGTGGTGACTCACAGTTCCGTTTCGCCCTCTAGCGTCTGAGAACGTTCTGAAGCGAATGACCATCATTGGGGTAATCCTGTCCTTCAGGACCATGGCACAGGCAACCCTGGGAGATGTAAGTACCTCTGTGGCGTTAGCATCCTTTCCCGAGGCCCCGCTGTTCACGTTTCTAGTCGTGGCCCATCTGCATGTCACTGCTTTGTCCAGCAGGAAAATTCACGCATGACGGGACCCATTTCATTTCAGTGCATCTATTTCCCACTGCTAATAGGTTACAACTCATCACACCACTGACAGATCAACAGCAGAAATGGTCCTGAATATTTATAATTGAACCCAATGGAAAAAAACATTTTGTGTGACAAAAATGATACAATTAATTAAGCTTGATAAAATCCAACTGACTATCCTTGAGAGTGTCATGGGGGAATTGATACTTACCCCAGGATGCACAGAAGTGTAACATGTCAGTTAACGAATTAGGATAAAACAGTGAATTTATGATCATTTGTCTTTTCAGGTCTTGCATAAGCATTGTCCCTACCTCATGGGACCAATTGAATGCCTTCGGGACCTAATCTCCCCGGACACTGACATTAAGGTACTGACATTGTCTTGGTAGATGCACCACTTCATCACCTCCGGAAGTAATCATCTGTGTAAGGGTGTTACTTCCCTGCCGATCACACTGCCGGATGACTCACCGTACTGTTGACCATACTGACAAGCCTGCAGAGGTTCTAATTGCTTGGCCCACTGTGGTAACACAGCTTTTAATAAGTGAGACAATAAAACATATGGGAGCACTGGTTCCTTTAAGAAAAGTCAGCAGAAAGTAAACAAGGATTCCAGATGCATTTGCCCAAATTACTGTCATTAGAACAACTGAGAATAAATTCTCATTTTCTCTTGCAAGAAATGACCAAATATATCTCTTGGAGTCGGCACACCTTAACCTCCAGGGCAGAGGGTAGAATTAATCGCCTCGTGACGCATCCAGATCTTATCAGCAGAACACAACCACAAAAACAACGGAAAGACTCTGAACAGGAACCTGCCAGCGAATGGTTTCACACGGCGACTGTGGCACATAGTTGCGGGTGCGCTTAACCGTACACACGATGTGCCCTCCACACCCCTCTGCCCCCAAAGGTGACCCTTGGCGTGTTTGAGCTGGCCTCAGCGGCAGGACTGGCATGTGACATCGACCCTGCTCTCGTCACAGCCATTGCTAGCATGCGTACAGGTAAGATTCCGGCTCGTCAAATTCGGAAGGCTTCCAATGATTAGTTCCCATCCCAATCTCTCCACCTCAACCCCTGTCTTCCCAACAGATGGCTCGTCTGTGGATGAGGAATACAAGCTCAGCTGTCTGCTTCTGGTGTACATTGCTGTCTCTCTGCCCATGCTGGCGCTGGATGCCAACTCTTACTACAGCCGTGACTACGGGGGTAAAGCCTGACGCTCATTCGCAGAGTGGAAAAACAGCAGTGACATCACTGGCTTTTGTGCCCAAACTGAAACACGACTAAAACACTAGCATCTCTCCAGAGTTTTCTCATGAGAAATGATCAAATCACAGCTTGTCATCAAAAATAAATCTCTGCTGGCTCTTGGAGTTGTTTTGTTCGATCTGGACTCTCAGGGATGTCATGTGTCCTCTTCCATATGATTTCAACTGCCTCTAGACAGCCATTGATCTTAGATCCTACCCTCAAATCTTTATCACAGGATTAAAATACTAAATCTCTTTTAATAGTGAAATAATTGTGGTTAATAGTTTGTTTTTTTTCCCAATGAATCGAAAGACAGACGTGTGTAGTAAAAATGTTCCTGCATGCTTTTCCGTCACAGTAAATAATGGAAAAACTGAAGAGTTTGGCAAAAATTAACACGCCACATGCAGTACTCACAGCGCTGCATATGAGAATAAAAAGGAATTTAATCACTCTATGCAATCGCTAGAAAAAGCGAAAATGTTTACAAAATAAATTTGTTTACAGATATTTAGGTTCTGACGTGCGTTCAAGAAGTTAGTGTTGGCTTCTGTCCTTCTGACGTTAGCTATTTGGCTCAGTGCCTAAACAAAAACTTTGGGACGTCAAAGAGCCAAAGGATGGCATTTCCCCTCGTGTTGCTTTTTCCATGCACTCAAGTTGGAAATTTCCAGAAGATAAGCAGCGATACAATACAGTCGGCAGTGAGCCGATTGATTGCCGCCCTGCCTTTTGCTCTTTGGCCTTTTCTCGTGTCCGTTTCAGCTCCTGTCCTTCCTTTCTTTTCTTCACAGGGCACCACAACAATATCCACTGTCTTGCCACTGCCATAAACCAGCTGTCAGCGGCTATGTTTACCGTCCTGAACAAGAACATTGAGCAGCACCTGAAAGAATTCCTCCTGGTGCGTAACTTTCACTTGAGGACAGCCGGAGATGCGTGGGCGCAGACGTCTAACATGATTAATGAATCTCTTGTTCTTTAAAAGTGACGATGTGGCCAAAGCTGACGTAGTTTCTCCTCCTTCCTCCGCTCATTCTGCCTGCTGACATATTTAACGTCGCTTTGCCTGCCGGATTCCTCCGTAGGTGGCGTCGTCCACGTTGTTGCAGCTGGGCCAGAACGTGGAGAAAGTCGAGAGCAAAAACAGAGACGCCATATATCTACTTCTCCACATGGTGAATGACACTCAAACGTTTCTCTGTCGCATCTCTTTTGTTGCAAATGCACGCATAATGCGGCTTAATTATAGGATGGCTCAGTGGCCCCAGCTGTTAGGAGTGTAGCCTCACACCTCATGGACTGTGGGTTTGAAGTGCACCCTGGGCTCTGAGCATGTGGAGTCCTGATGTTCTTCCTGTATTTGTTTGAGACTTCTCCCACAGTTCAAATAGGTAGTTAGGTGTGATGGTATCTCTTAGTTGCCTGCGGTGTATGTCGTACGATGGACTGCGGTCGTCTGGCTGGTGTCTTCTGACCCTTCTGAACTTTATTAATCTGTTATTAAATTTGTGTCTCTAGATCGTGGAGGAGTCGCCCTTCCTGAGCCAGGACATGCTGGAGAGCTGTTTCCCGTATGTTCTGATGCGTAATGCCTACAGGGAGGTCTACAAAGCTTCTGTCGTCACACTGGGCTGAGCCAAGGTGTGCCCCGCCCTAACCCGGTCACCACAAGAGTTGTGCCTTAAGTGCATTAAGTTGCTTGACATTTGAAACAGCTTCTGATCAAAATAATCTCTGCAAGTATAAGTCAGTGGATGTGGTTCTGACTAGTTTGTGTCTGTGAAAACATCCTATTATCTCTGCAAATGCCTTTCAGTAAGTATGATAGTTGTATAGCATTTTTAGAATGATGATGAACCTCTGACATTTGAAATTCCAATAGATCAACATTGTATGTATGTCTATGTTATTTTTCAAATGGGGGGGGGGGGGAGGAGGCATGTGTGTCCAAACATCAGTAAACAGTGGATTATGGATATGGAGGAGTGAATCTGTTAAAACAACACTTACCTCCCAGGTCTTCTGTGAAGGTACTAGTCCTCAGCCCAATAGGGCCATCCTCTCTTGACCCCCCCTCAGCCGTTCAGCAGTGTTGGCACGCTGGGGAGGCTTATGGCGGCCAGACTCTCAGTGGGCCAAGCGTGTGACGTCCCCATTTCACCAGTGCCTCCGGCACCAGAGGAAACTATGTGCCTTGGTGCGTGTTAGCGGGCCTGAAATAGCAACTCACCCCCACCCCTTGGCATAACCCCCCCCTCCCCCCCAGGAGGGCGGTAACTAAGTGCCGTGATGCATGAAAAACCCAGGCCAGCGGGGCATCAGCAAACCAGACAAACGTGTCCGCAACTGCCTTTTTGTCCACAGCAGTATTCCTTTGATGTTTGCATCTTGTGGTGTTCATGTTTCCATCCAATAAAAATGTGTAGCCAAAATGTACATCGTGGCTGTGTGGACCCTTCATTTGTAGGAGGTCAAACAAATAAAGTATGAAGTGGGTAACAGACAGATCAGAGACTCTTTAGCTTGTATTTACTGACAGGACATATTCAATATACCTATACCTTCCATAAAACCACCTGAAGTTGGTTAGAAGGAAGACTAGCTGAGATTGACTGATGAGACACACGTTTCCCTACCCACCAGCAGGGTGGTCAGCTTTTAAAGAGCCTAGTGTGAGGGTTCCAGGGAGGATCAGATAGATGCCTACTGTGAGTTGTGATTCTTTCCTTGAACATAGCATGAGCTAAAGCCACAGCACCAAAACATTACCTGCCAGTAACAAAACAAACAAAACAAAACATACTTTAAATACAGTACAGCCAAACATCAGACTGGAAACACTTCATAAAGGGCATCCTGTGTTGAAAATCCTCAAAAAAATAATGCTCAAATTGACACCTTGTTTAGTACATTGCAGAATTTCTTTTATAAATGAACATACCATGTGAATTATGTAGGCTTGTGGAAAACAAAACTATTTAAAAAGAACATAAAATAAGGGCCATCCTGCTTTTGGATTTACTATGGCCAAGGTCAAATCTGTCAAATAAATATGTACAAAGTGTGACCCTGCTGAACTCAACTGGTCATGGAAAGAGTAGTAACCCTGCGTCCATCTTATTGAGAGGAAGACAGCAGGGACAGCGATGGACTCGGAAAATGCGCACTCAGCACATACACTAGAACCGCGGTTATAAGAGGCCATCGCGCAATCATGTTGATTGCATCCAGTCTGATGGGTCAAAGTACAACCAAGGCATCCCACCGCTGTGGCACCTGAGAGCTACTGTGAGATCACATGCTGATCAAGTTCACAGGCATGTTACCGTTTCTGAGCTGTGGTTTTTGTTTCATGCTTACACATGCCGGAGGCACTCAGTTACGGATTGGCTGAACCAATTTTTCACCAGTTGCTACATTGGTTGCAAGTGGTTTCAAGTGCTTACTGATTAATAGCCCAAGGCAATCACACCTATAACAGGACTGAGAGCTTAACTGCCACCATCGCTGCCTGCAAAAGCACAGTCATCGAAAACAACTATATGGAAAATATCACACATAATATGTTCTTAATTGTAACTTTTTCCAAAGTTTCATACATGCCACATTTGATGGCCTTCCGGTGACATTTACAATTTTCCCCTCTTCAGAGTCTCAGCCCAGAAATCATGTTCCCATAGACAGAGATGTTCCAGTTTCAGACTCTGTGTACCCATACAGTGATTAAAAGGGGATCTCACAGGGAGGCACGTGGAATTTGTAGCTGATTCACTTGCTACTGAAGGTATGATTTGACAATTTCTGCTTCCTCACTCGGCAGCAGGTGGCACAGCAGTTCAAAACATGGACTGAAGCGTGTTGACTTGATGTCCAGGTGGGTTCCAGCTGTTGAACCCTAAACAAATGCACTTAACCCGAATTTATCCAGGAACACATCCAGATGTATAAATGGTTCAAATTGTAAACTTCATGGGTTAAAATCTTGCTAAGTGTAGATCTTTTACCTGGGTATAAAAATGATTAGATACTTCTGTATAAATGTAGCCACTGCTGTATCTACCCAAGGTAATACAGTGCAAGTTAATGTAATATAATATAATATATAATATACTTAATATAAGTGCCCTTTGATCAGGGTTACCAACTTTGGTCAGCTGGCCGGAGCAACCTTTTCAATTTGAGATGAGTCTGCATGCACATAAGGGGTTTACTACCTTGTAGTCTGTATGGTTTGCAAACTACTCCCACGCTTTTGATGTAGCTAGTTTTAGGGTTAAATTAATACAGATTTGCCGTAAATCTTGCATGAGCAAGAGAGTTTGAAATCATGAGTGTCACGCCAGATGCGTGAGAGTTGACAACCCTGTCTTTGTTGGACGGCACTAGATACACTCCTAAATCGTATATGCTTCCCAGATAAAGTTCCCGATCGACAACCTCTAAGAGGATAAACATTTACAGTAAAGAGGTATTGAATATTGCATTTCAAAATTGCATGATATCAATGCCATGGCAGAAGCCAAAAGTAATAATATGGTGAGAATATTATTTTTTACATAGTCACACACTGGCATAATCAGTTGGAACATCAATTTCCTTTCCTTCAACCGTGATGGAAAGGATGTTAAACAGCATTTTAAAATAACAGCCCATGATTGAATCGATGTCATTTGCCAGACAAGCAGGGGAAGTGTCAAAGAGCAAGGGAGCATGGGAACTGGTGCGTTCAGGAGAGCAAGATAGACTGAACTCAATGGAGATGCAGAAAACGCCATTAAAGTAGCCAAATGCTTTTTAGATCGAGCTTAGAGAAACAGCAAAACCCCATAATGTCAAATTATTACTTGGAACTTTTTGTTAAATACTGTCTCAAACAGCATTGAAATTAACCACCAAACGAACTTCCGTACAGTATGTATTAAATGGACAGGTAGCATTAAAACACATGACGCTAAAAGCTGAAACTAGTCATTAATATCATGCTTATAAAAGTGTACATTTATAAATATTATATTTAAGTCTATGTTAACCTATTGATAGCAGGCAATTCTAGCAAACCAAAATAGGATCTTGTTTGCTTTGTTTTCTACTATCCAGACGTTTATAGAGCTGTTGCCCCCTACTTGCTTATGTGTGGAAAAAACTACTACACCCATGTTTTGAGTGCACATCGCTTCTAATAAAGACAAACATATCGTCAACGTGACGGGCCCGCCGCCCACTTCAGACTCTCTCACAGCCCAGGTCTGAGACCTGCGCCCGGGCCAATAAGAGGCGAGCCGGTCCCCTGGAGGGAGTGGGAGGCTGCTTCGGGCTGCTAGTGCGTATCGGGGCTTGACGAGCCTTGTCATATCGTGAGAGAGCGCCTTCCTCTCCGTCTCTCCATCTCTCTCCATCGCCCGATCGCATTCTTGAGCTGTGAGACACAGGGGGGTGGGGTGGGGGAGCAGATGGCTGAGCTTCTGCGGGTCCGAAAGAAGCATCTCCAAACTCCGGTCAGCAGGTTAGTCACGTCGGGGGTCATGCAGGAGACGCAAGAAAGGAAAGTTTGCTCCGTTTTCTTGTGCTTTTGCAAGCAGTCCTCTTATGCAGTTATGTCAACATTATTTTAAATTGTAATTCTGTTTCTGATTGGAGCTGTCAACATGGTTATTCTGTGATGTGAAACGTTCACGTTATGGAAGTTATAGGAAATACAGGAAACCCAGATCATTAAACATATATAGGAAAAAAGTGGTAAAGCACTTTTTTTTGCTTTTGCTTAAACTACATAACAGGATATTGTAGTTATTAAAATCATTATAATGTACTATTTAAGAAAATATTAAAAGCAAATTTGAAAAAAAAAATGTAACTAAATTTAATCATTAACTAAAATAATTACTGATATGTTTTTAAATAATCCTAATTCGTTGGCAACTATATATATATTTTTTTTCCATTTTCCATTATAAAATAAACCGTATTTCTTACAAACATTGTGCTGCATCGCTGAATGGAGGTTTAAGTGAAGATCAAACGTAAAGTGTATTTGTAAAATAACTGCATGAAGTGGCTTTCTCATGAAATCTGTTACGATCAGGTTTAGTCTAGTTCAAATCGGGTCGCAGATGATGCGGTTTTCGTTTTAAGTGAACACGTATTTCTGGCAACAGAGAACTCTCTGCTGTAGCATTAGATTACATAAATGATTATTCAGACTCCGATTACCGTCCTAGCTAAATGACAAAATTCCAGCAGCAAACTGTGTCTTAACGCGGTACTTAAATCAAAAGTTTCTTTCCCGTGTTATGCGTCTCCCCGGCCGAAATGCATGCGAGGAAACGTAAGAATGATGGTTATTAACAACAGCTGTCTGGGTCCCGTGCATGCCTTTGCTGTGACACACGTGCAATGCGCTTTGAGACATTTAAAGTCGGCTAGGCGTCCGCCTCACTTGGATCGCGGTCCGGCTCTTGACGGTACACTCATGGGCAACGCGACAGCTACTATTTGAAAGCAGGGGACCGCCAAAATTACAAAGCAGACTGATGGCGGTTAAAGTTTATGTTTCCCTGAAAGGTGAAGCATAAACACTGCGCGCACGACCCGCTAATGAGGGCACATATGTGTATGTCAAACTGGGCTGCTTTCCATCTGCGCGTATCAGTATAGCGCCGATCTGGGTCTTCACATGCCGGCCGTATGTCTGCCAGGTTTGCAGATGTGACTGGCTGTCAGTGTGCGGTTTTCCTGTGCTCATGCAGACGCAGAGCAGAAACAAATATGCAGTTCCAATAGCTTTCAGGTCCCTTGTGGCGCATCTGTTGTAGCTTAATGGAAAAACGAGGTGGTGTTCCTCACTTTTGCAGAACTGTATACACTGCATACTCCGGTCCATATTTATGTCAAATTTTAATATAATTTAATGTTATGGTGAAAATATTTTATTAAGCGTCAGCTAAAACTAAAGGGATCAGTTTGGACCTGCATGGTTAATGAAGCAATGCTTTTTTAGTATTAGTTGGTAGTACTTCATTTGGGAAGTCGGACTACGGTGGGTATACAGCGTAATTGTAACATTCCAAAAAATTAGCTGAGATACAACAAAGGTCGAATTGGCAGCAAATTTTTTGAAATAAGTAAGATTATGCAGGTATGTTCATGAATCGTTACATATACTCTGTTTATTGTGTATCCTGTTAAACGTTTACAGACAGCGAAACAGCTGAATTGTTGAATCTCAACTAAGTCATTGAAATGCTACTGTTCACATGAAGTCCTGCCTATTGCTTCTTTTAAATTGGTTATTTTAAACGAACACTTCAGCATCATGCTTAGTGCATTTGTCCTTAGTGAATTTAGGAGCATATTTAGGAACACGTACATTTTTGCGGGCTTCTGTTTGCCTGTATGTTTTCTTTTATCATGTGATTTATTGTTGTCACCCATCAGGAGACATGGTGTTTAGAACTAAATCGCCCACAAGCCACCTCTCTCCCAAGAAATGCATTGAGTCTCTTTCTTATGTTCACTGTGCAGCAAAATGTTCCCTTGCGTTACCAAAGCATTCTCAGGTCCACAGTGGAAATCCAAAGGGCTTTCATCTCCGTAACTGGCAGATAGCCGGCCTGCTTTTGGTCATCTGGTGTTCTTAAACAGTGTTGCACTGTTGGACTGCACTTCCTGTGATGCTCTGGCATCTGAGTGCAAATGCAGCTGAAGACTGCAACAGTGGGTCACCACAGCGTACATTGCGGTTTGGCCCGTGGAAAAAAGTTGCCACTATGACACCGTGACTGTGACTGTCAGAGCAGATTGTCCCATGTCAGGCTAAAGTGGAGGCATTCTTGATGTATAACGCAGCGTGGCGAATTCTCCCTGTTTGCAGGTTGAGGTGCATGCTGAAACAGCTCAATGAGAGCGATGTGGACTTCGAAGACCTGAAAAAAAACTTAGAATACACTGCATCCCTGCTCGAAGCAGTTTACATCGACGAAACAAGGTAAGTCTACTGACTGTTGCAATCTTCAATATGTCCATCTAAAGAACGAGGGCAAAAAATAGACAATTAAAAAAAAAAGCGGTTTTCCTTGAAGGAAAACAAGTTGCTTTCTATCTGTCCAACCAGCCATCATTTAACCATGTATTCAGTACAGGGGTGGAACTTTTCCCAAGCAGCACAGGCAGAAGGCCGGGGCTAGCCAGGGTGGGTTTTGCCAGCCCATTACAGGGCACATGGGCACTAATGGCAATTTAGAGATGTGGGTCACCACCCTGGAAACCCACACAGCGCTGGGAGAACATGCAAACACACAGAGAGTGGGTATGGGGTCTAAACCCTCAGCCCCGGAGGCATGAGGCAGCAGTACTGCCCATTCAGCCCCAATATGGGACGTGTTGTTTTCTAACACTCTGCAAGTGAAAGGTTCTTATTTTCCCAACAGCATTTTATGACTCGGCATCAATTCATTATTTTGACCACCGACTCCTAAAATTCTAGTAAAATATGCTTCATTATTGCATTTTTGTTCCAGTGAGTCCTTTCTCCCAGAAGAAAAGTAGTTTCTATATTCATTCCGGTGTGTGTGTGTGTGTGTGTGTGTGTGTGTGTGTGTATATATATATATATATATATGTGTGTGTATGTATATGTGGTTTTGGAATAAGCCTGCTTTGGTGCTGGCCTACGTACTTGCGGCCCAAGCAAGGTGGAATTCCCCCGTAGTGTTTGATCTTCCATTGATCTGCGTCACCAGACAGGCTCTCGACCTTAAGGATGAGCTGCAGCAGCTTCGCTCCGACGCCGTGCCCTCGGAGGTTCGGGACTGGCTGGCCTCCACCTTTACGCAGAGACCGCAGCGCCCCGCGCGGCGCTCCAGTGAAAAGCCGCGGTTTCGAAGCATCGTCCACGCAGTGCAGGCTGGGATATTTGTTGAGAGGTGAGTATGATTGACGGCGTGAAAAGACCAGATATTTGTTGTTGTTGTTTTTTTTTTTTTTCTTTTTTGCTGAGACCTTTAATTCAGTAGCTAGTGAGGTTACTATTAACAAATGCTAGATATGAATGATTTTTCTTTCAAAGGATGTTTCAGAAGGCCTACACGACAGCTCTGCCAAACCAGCCGTCAGGAGTTATTCACCGTCTTCGGGTGAGACGGACATTGAGATTTTGAGGAATGTACACAGATGTTTTCTAGGACAGCCTAAGACAAACCGCTTATGCTAATGATCCCTGTGTTCCTGTTTCCAGGACATCAACAGGTGGAGTTTCAATATATTCGCGCTGAATTCGGCGAGTGAAGGACATTCGCTGCAAACCTTGTTCATGGAGCTGATCACAAGATATGAGCTCGGCAGTCGGTTTAAGGTTGGCTCCCACCTGTCATTAACCGCACACACACCCACAGAGAGCCTAAATCACACGTTCTCTGCCTTTGCGTGTACACGGGACGTATGAAGTTGTCCTTGATAAATGCCTCACCTTAATACAGTGGTTTTTTTGCAGTGGGCCGCACTATGTCCAAGTTCAAGTCTCACGGGCCGCATATTATTTACATATGACGTCATCAAC
>JAABNX020000143.1:2682882-2694448 GCA_015163995.2 Mormyrus lacerda
CACCTTTTCATGCCCCATCCATCCACCTTTTCATACTCATCCATCCACCTTTTCATGCCCCATCCATCCACCTTTTCATACTCATCCATCCACCTTTTCATGTCCCATCCATCCACCTTTTCATACTCATCCATCCAAATTTTTATGCCCCATCCAGCATGTACTTCTCCTTCCTTGCTAATAAATAATCTGGCTCCATTTTCTGCTGTTTTTCCTAAGTCTCACCCATCTGTATTTCTCTGTCTTTTTCTGATCTTTTTCCAAGTCAGGACAGTTAAAACGGGGGAGGGGATGGGGATTGATCCTCAAAGATCAAGAGTAATTCCAGGCTGATGGTAACTGGGGATTTATGCCCCAGTTTCACACAGATACTGCATGAACATCACTGATGAAGGATCAGATTCTCGCATAATCATAACAAACACATTTTTACTTCTTCTGCCCATCTTTGCCGGGACAGCAGTTAATGATTCATTATCTAAATTTAATTCCTCCCATCACTATCTAACATCCACTATAATTAAATCATTACATAACATATGTAATCCTTTCTGTTTTTTCCACACTCTCTGTTTCCTCACACCAATTCCTCAAGATTTAAATAAAATCTATATCTAAACCACACTCCGGAAGGTAAGTCGCTATAAATATCCTGCTGTCCTCGTTGGGTACTTGTGGCTGATACTTTAGGTTATTTACAAAAAAAAAAAACAGAACACAGCCAAAAACGGTAAAGCGGAGAGAGGGGGCGGCCGCTTCGTTCCTCAATGACTCATCGTTCTAATCATCACGTCTTAAAAGACTCCTTCATTTGGAAGAGGGGGGGGGGGTTGCGGGGAAACTGAAAGAATGATCTGGAAGGGTACAAACGTGGTTAATGGCGACATCAGTGGATCCAGGGTCCACTCGAGCTCAGTGTGCTAAGGACTGGTGTAACATACTGCCCCAATTTGCTTTACTTATTTACCTTCATGCTTAAGCTGGGATCACCTTGCCACCAACCTTGATTTGTTTGCTAGTCAAGGATGAAGGATTTTTATTTGTCATTCTGAAAGTGGTTTACAAAAGTACAGCCTAAGGCATCTAAATTAACTAATAACAGGCAAATTAAACTACTGTGTTGGCCGAACTTGAACGGAGCAAGTTCAGGCTTCAAGAGTAGTTCCATTTTTCTATAATTCTATCTTTTTTTTGATTATTCCAACCTCATCTCCTAATCCTTCAGTTTTCAAGCAGGAGCTATTCAAGTCTTTAAAACCCTTAAACTGTTATGGGCGTTCCTGATGAAAGGCTGTTTGTGTTTCAGTATTAAAATGCTTCCGAAGGTTAATTTGAGGTGCTGCCCAGATGAATACAAAAGAAAATGGTCTCTGACTGAATTGTCTGCTTAACATTTTACCACATTCATTTCTCACATCACTGTAAAAATAGCAAAAGTGCTAAATCTCCTTATGATGCAGATTTTCACACCTGGACCTCTTTCTGATTATGAACACAATAAGCACATATGTATTTATTCTCACTCCATTACAAGGTTTGTGTTTAGCTTCAATAGAGACGTTGATCTAATGTATGTAAACAATCATTTGTCAAGATGTAGTTTAAGGAAGTTTTACTTACATAAAAATATTCTGAAAGCAGAAATAAAAATCATTGGTTCAGAGAGATAACCAATCAGATTGTAGAGGAGGTGGGCCCAAGCAACTAGAGGAGGCCGGACCAAAACATTGACGGTTCCGCCTACTCTAGTTGTTTCGACCCACCTCACCTACAATCTGACTGGTTATCTCTCTCAGACAATCATTTTTATTTTTGCCCTCAGAACATTTTTGTGCTAGTAAAACTCCCATGGGCCAAGAGGTCGGACTAAGTGGACCTAGATAGCCAGAGCAGACAAATGTAGGTGAGCAAAAGAGCACCTTTACTTATTGGTGTCAATGCTCTTTTGTAAGAAACTAATTTAATAATAAATTGACTGGACCTCAATAGAACTGTGGCAAAGAGGTATTACCTGGGGAGGATTGGTCACTGGATGCTACTAGGGTGGCAGGTGTAGGCCTTCGTCTCCTGATCTGCATGGAGAAAGGGGGAGGGATCAGCTTTTCATGCAATACAGCTTATCATCATCCATTCAGTCAGGGGTGTTACACTTCAGTCCTGGGGGGCCAGAGCCCATTGTCGCTTAGTTCTTTCCCTGTTCCACCATAAACGATTCAGCTCAAAAGTTGTGTGGTAATTTGCACAAGGAGTTAATTTAGGTGCGTTAAATGAGGGTGAACCAAAATCTGTGTGGGGCTCTGGCCCCCCAGGACTGGAGTTTGAGACCAGCTGGTGTGCGCATAGCCCAGATATTCATGTCTAGCAGAAACCATGCACATCAACTGCGCTTGTGCAAGATAACTGATTAGGTATTTTCAGTAAGTGACATCATGTACTTTCACAGACGAAAAAGTAGAGAAAGAATAGTTGTTGTTGTTGTTGTAACTTGGTGAGCAGCTGTAGGAGGAGGGTTGGAGGCAGAGGTGAGAACTCAAGTGACTGACTTGTGACTCGACTTGGATTCAAGTTACAAATTTGATGACTTGTAACTAGACTCAGCAAAACTGAAGAAAAGACTTGGACTTGAGGGTAAAAGACTTGGACCTGACTTAGACCCTATGATTTGAGAAGACAAGGTTATAGTTCCTTCCTGGATACCATAAAATGTTAATTTTATAATTTTAGTGTATATTAAGCAAAAACGTGAAATGAATAACAATTTATAAGCACCTATATTGAAATGAGCTGATGGCGTGCAAGAAGCGGCAGGTAGAGAGGAGAAGGGACAGAGCGGTTATTGTTTGGAAGGGGAGATCCGTGCAAGTTTTAGCAGGTCTGTTTAGTTTTGTTGTGTCACGGTGAGAACAGTAATAAAGGCAAGGTGAGGTGCGAGGAGCATTGTGAGCGCGCCGTGCTTGTCACTGCATATGGCCTCGTGCTAATTCCTCAGTTAGAATGAGCTACACGATCCCTGATTGCTTTCCTGCCTCGAGGCGACAGAGCGCGCATTAATACAGAGCGGTAAGTAAGAATTTTATTATTAAAACGTGGGAAATTTAGCTGTACGTACGTACGTATGTATTCTGTTGTTCTGGTTGATCCTGTCACCTTTCCCCACATTCAGCATGCACCACAGAAGGCAGAAAGTATGGAATTATATAGCAGTCCTTAGTTATTTTGTGTGATTTTTCACAGTAACAGCATTAACAGCACAATCAATATTTTTTATGGTATAAAAGAGCGAATAACAGTGGCTGGGAATTCATTCATGCTTTGTTAATTCTATTTTCTTACCATGTACAGTAGAGGGCTTCAGTCTTGCATATTTGCATTATATAGAGATTCAATACACTTTTTCTATTTGCATGTTTGAATGAATGAAACAATTACACAAGACTGTGAAAGCTGGAAGCAGACAATGACTTCAACCACTGGAGAGCACAATAATTTAATCACCAGAACCATTTAAATACTAAAACATAAACACTGTGTGTCCGGCATGGAGAACTGACTCACTGATGGACTTTGATGTCGACTACGGTTTACACCTTTCGTTTAGCAAGCAAGCACAGACTTTTTTTTTTCTATAATGTTCAATAATGTTGTGCAGCCAGTTGATCTTGGACCTCAGATGTTTTTTTCTCCCTACTTGGGAGTTTTTGTTTCCTGTCCTCCATTGTCATCTGACTTTCCTTCTGACATTTCTTTGTCTTTTTCCCTTTCTACTGTTTGTATTCTGTCTTAATGATGTTGTGATGTATCACAACACATCCATGTAAAGCACCTTGGGGCGACTCTGTTGTGGAAGGTGTTATACAAAAAATTTGTTGAATTGAACTGAAATGAATAGATCTGGGAGCAAAGATAAACCGTTTGTGCCTTTTGAGGGTTTGACAGTATGAAAATGGAAGAATTGGTTTGGGCTTCGAAGTAAAAAAAAGAAAAAAGAAAAAAGGGACCAGTGAAAGTTTTAGGTGTAAGACAGATCAGCATGACCAATATCCCCTGAGCTGTATAATGCCCCCCCTCCCCCCTCCCGCAGGGGAAAACAGTATCTAAAGAGATTTGCACTTTTTATGGTTTTCCCACCTTATTCAAATTTACATATTCTTTCCTGGAAAGTATAGGTCACTGTGCAGGGGTGCAGCTAGACATTTTCACCCCATGAAAGCACATCATATTTGGCCTCCAACCCAGACCAATTCAGTTATGTTCTAAATTTTTTAGGGCCCCTGTTGCTTGGGACCCATGACATCATCCTGCTTTCCCCCCTTTATCACACCCCGGCACCCCTGTCATACCTGCTGTCTGCAGCGAATTTAGCTAACACTGCAGTATTCTCCAGTGATGGAAAATGGATTTTAATCCTCAGCTGTATTTGTTAGTACAGAGTGAGGCAGGAAAATACCATTGAATCCACAGTCAGACCTCCTGAAATGAGGGAATGAGGGGCTCCAACCAGTAATTTAAAAATGCAACACCGAAGGTGCTAATTGCATAGTTCTGTAGAGGGGATGTTTAATATTTAGCTTGATGAGATTGACACTGGGAGCGAACAATGTTTTTTTTTCCTCAACAGCAGAGCAGTAGAGAGATGGAGATGGTGAATGCTTTGTTCAGCCGATGTTGCTGTTATTCAGGTGTGTATGTGTTTCTCATATTCACTGTTTACCATTAACAGAGACTCAAGAAAATTTATAGAAGCAAGTCACATTTTTCTGGGTAGAAAAAATTTCCAGGTAGGAATCAATAAGCTGTATCTCTGTCACTTAATCGGTTATTTGAATGATCATGTGATCAGTCACTAAGCCAACAAAACCAAAACCTCAAAAACCTGAAAGATGCTTTTGTTATCATTTATTTATTTACTCCCCCCAGGTTGTTTATCTTAATGAACCAAAACCTCACTGCTCATTTTCATCCTGTCGGTTTGGGCTTTAGAGCGGTCAGTGGATTAGCATGTGAATCACCGAGAAGCTCCAGCAGGGACATGAGTACAAATGTGTTTATGTTTGTATGTGTCCAAACTACAGAACGTACAAGTTAAAATGCAGAGCAGGGACACGGTAAAGAGCCAAGCCAAGGCATCTCTAGCCTGTCCCGACGACAGCTTCAGCCTGGCTTCCAGTCACACCTTTTAGCATTAGCATTCATGGGCATGGATGCGCTTTGGAAGCCTTAGTGAACGGTCAGGCTTTCTCAGGCTCGAAGGGCTTGGCTCGCCAATCAAATTGTTACGAGCAAGTGTGCCCCCCCCCCATCTTTCCCAAAGATCCCACAACTGAAGCTCTTCTTCGGCGTTCCATGATTTAATATTCACCATGCCCATGCCGTCTGAGCAACAAAGAGGATCGTTTACCACTTACACAGCGGGCAAACGCACCAACCTGAATTCTGATTTCTGTAGTACGAATAGGAAAAAGCAGGTGGCCTTCAAGCTAATATTTAAGCAAATTACTGGGCAGTTTGTGGAACTGCGAGGAACTTTGTGCACATCTGGAAAGCCAGTGGGACGCTCTGTGCAAGATTTGTCCCCTGATAACATTCAAAGGCTCACACTGATGTTTCTGAAACCCGTGCAAATCCCTGATGATGCGTCGCCACCCTCCATCGCTTCCGCGACTACCAACGGCATCGTAACTGAATGCGTGATTTGAATCGGGAACAGAATCCCCGTGACGCCATCAGCCACAGACGCGCCAATCATGCATGCATCCTGCATCCATTTAATTAGAGTCAGAATCTGGTTTATTTGTAGTTGCACGTTTACGCAAAAGGGGAATTTGTCTCCGGTTTTCAGTGGCTCTCATACATATAACAGATACATAAACACTTAATGCAAGACAAAACAATGGTGACATACAACTCTGTTGTATATGCCTATGATAAGGATGTGTTTTTGATAGATGTATAAGAACTGCAGTAGTGCATGTCAGTGTAAAGACTGTTGGAACAAATGCAGTATTGATAAAACAATACAATAAGTCAATGAAGAATAATACATTAAGTCGTGGTAGTAAGAGCTCTGTTCAGTTAGCTGCGGCGTACAGTACAGAGATGTTAATTGTGTGTTAATTCCCATTTGCTACTTGCTTAACCAATGACACCTAAACGAGTGATAATTTAAATGAATGGCCCAAAATGGGTGAACTCACAACCTTCAGCAATCTTTTAAAAAAGTTAAAAAGATGCTTGTGTTACTATTCAACTCATATGGACGAAAGCATCTGCCAAATGATTAAATGTAAGTGTAAAAGCTTTGAAAGTGCCATCCTGTCAGTCAGGGTGACAGCAGATTTTTTACTGCACATTCCATCTGCTCTGTTTGGCGTAGTGGTAGCTGTTTGCATGAACCACAACATACTCAGTCTGATAAGTTTATGGACTGAAATTAATGTGAATGTAAATGCAGTTCCATGCTACCCGGTCGTCCAGAAGAGGAGTCTAGGTTCCTCTCAAGGTTTCTTCCTGCCAGAGGGAGTTTTTCCTTGCCACTGTCCCCTCAGGTTTGCTTCGTGGGGTTCTGGCCAGTTGAATGTAAAGTGATTTGTGACAACGGCTCTTGTTAAAAGCGCTATATAAACAAAATTGAACTGAATTGAATTGATATTGAGCAAGCTTCTAACCAGATATTCAAAGTGCCGGTGGAGTGCAATATTTCAGGTGCTGTTCTTTTGTGCATGAAATCATATATATATATATTTTTTTTAAATGAAACTTTGTTGCTTCGATCTTCTCCATTTATGGAGGTTCTCTGTCTCTCCTCCAAAATCCATGGCACCTCCAGCTTCATGAGTAAGCCGGACGCCCACTTTAGCGATTGCATGAATCTTGCACTACTTTTTCCAGTGACTATTTTAAGCAGTGATTCTCTGTTCGCAGTGATTCTCTGTTCGCAGTGATTCCTTTTCCTGGTTGAAGTTTCTGACCCGGAAGATTCTCGTCAAAAAGAACGTGGCGATAAAAAGCCATAGAACTTCAGTGGTATTTGCGGATGACTTCAATGCTTTTATACGAGTCCAAAAAAACTATGCTTCAATGGTTAGGATTCATAGTTTCTCACCCTGTTAGCACAGGTTCAACTACCGTATGGGAATGTATGTATAAAGCATTTGACTCCCCACATGCAGGTGACAAAGAAAACCTGAGCCTTATATGTTTCATCTGAGAGGTGCCATGTCGTCACTCTCTCTGCTTTCCACCGCACAGCATGGGTCAGCCTAATGGAGGTACAGTTACAGACAGCTTTCCATTTTCAAAGGCCTGCGGCGTGGAGATGGCAAGATCTACTAGAAGCTGAGCTCCAGAGCGGGAGGCCACCATCACCAGCCAAACCAGTGATTGTCACTGGCTGGTGTTGACCTATGTCCAGACTGCTGTTCATCTGTTATATGCTCATGAATATTCATACAAGGGCAGGTCTTCATACACATATTTCATCTCGCTATGTGAACTGATGCCATTTAATGTGTTATTTTACGCTGCTTTGTGCACAGAAATGATTTTTTTCCCCTCCAGTGTGCCAGTTCCTAGGCCTTCAGGCATCGGAACAATTTTCCATGGAAACATATAAAATATGCGTGCAAAAAAAAATGTTTTTAAGTCACTAAACAGGAGAGTATGTTTTCTTTATATATATATTTGTGTGCTAAGCACGTCTTTGCATGGCATTTCTGGTGAGAAACATCCGCCGGGTAACAAAGGTGGTGCGTCAGAGAAGTGGGGGGGACGTTGACTGTCATCCCCCCCCCCCCTCGTTGCCGCCCACTGCCCCCCCCACCCCGTTTTCTGATGGGGACATCAGTGGCATTTCAGAAGGCACACTCAGGAGGTTGTGACAGACAGCATCGCAGATCCTTTTCATTACCCGGGAGCCGTGTGTGTTTGGGAAGCGCACATCTCCATAGCGATACTCCGTGTGGGGGTGGGGTGGGAGTACTGATATACCCTTCCTCCGCTTCAGGTGTCAGCGGCCCTCTGCGCAGTGCATTATACTCAACCGATGAGGTGATGGTTATGTACTTACTGTTATAAAAATGGATACTGGAGATAAATAGTAGTACAATTTGGTTAGCCGGAGTGATTCAGGGTTGGCACAGTGGCTCAGTGGGTAGCACTGTTGCCTTCAAGAATGGAGTTTGAATTCTCCTTCCGCTCTGTGCCTGTGAGTTTGCATGTCCTCCCCATCATATGGGCTTCCTCCCGCAGTCTAATGACAGGCAGTTATCATGACCGGCGCCTCTTAATCGCCGTGAATGTGTGTATGTGCCCTGTGTGGGACTGGCATCCTGTCCCTTTTTATCCTGTGCTGATTGGGGTAGACCTGAATCAGCCAGCCCCCCGCCCTAACCCTGAACAAGATGAAGGGTTGATGGTTCAGGGACCAAGTCAGATTTTTATAGTTCTCCAGCAGATCCGTTCCTGTAGTTCCTTAACTGTCTTTCCCCCTGCTGTTTCCTCCAGGTACCATTATTATTTGATGATTAGCAGTTTACACTCTATACCTGAGAGATGTCAGACGACTCAGTGGGGGGTTTATTTTTCCATCAAAGACCAATGCAGACTCTGATTCCTCACTCGTAAAGTCACGCGTAGTCGTGGGAAGAACGTACCTCGCTGAACTGCTACCTCTTCCTACCGGTTCAAACGCGCTCCTTCATTTACTGCCTACATGGCTACGCCTCCCGTCCTAGATCAAACCGCTTTCGCCGCATGTGCCTCTGTAAAGTTGGCCCTCAGTCTAAATGTAACAGATAACCAGTGCAGTGACCGCTTTGGGCGACTGACCTGCTCCACGTCCTACTTTGCACACCGGCACCAAAGATTCGTCCTCTTGATAGCTGTAACTAAGGTGAGGGATGTGGGGCGACTGGAGTAAGAATAGTCAGCCGTCGCGAAAGCTCGAGCAGAAAAACACCCCTTTTTCCGCC
The DNA here is from genome assembly GCA_015163995.2 of Mormyrus lacerda. Taxonomy (NCBI): domain Eukaryota; kingdom Metazoa; phylum Chordata; class Actinopteri; order Osteoglossiformes; family Mormyridae; genus Mormyrus; species Mormyrus lacerda. The sequence continues at coordinate 2,691,852 of JAABNX020000143.1, forward strand.
GGGGGTTCTCACGTAACAGGTTGTCGTTTCCATCCCCGAGAAAATGACTGTCATCAAAATGACATTACTTACTGTACTGTCATCTCATCTTGGGAATAGTCTGTTTTCAGCCTCACCCTTTTTGTCATCTCCACCCGTCTGTCTCCCTGTCTCTCCTCATCTTTCTCTCTCGTGGAATTATATTTCTTTGACACTCACGGTAGTCAAATTATGCAAACTGCTTGACAACCAGACATGACGCCCCCCAGTCGTTTAATGGAGGAGGGGGAGCAGAAGCAGAGAAAAAACATTTGTTTAGCGCGACTGAAAATAATTCACTAATTAATCTCCAGCGTTAATTTCATGGTCTTTAAATTCCTCATAAACTCTCTCTGGGGGAAAAAAACGAAATCCAGCAGAATGTTCCCTCAATCATTCCACAGTAAGAAACAAAGGTGACCCAGTGGTTAACAGCTCAGAATGCCGGGCTCCCTCATTCCAGAATAATCTGTACCAAAAACACTAAAACCGTGTTTCCAACACACGTCCTCTCTGTAGGACTGCATTTTTAATTTACTGCAGATGTATTTTATGTGATTTAAATTGATACACCGCATGCCTAAAATAACTTTACCAGGCCATACGCACACAGAATGCTGAACCCTGCAACATCTATGTTTATCAGTCCCAGTTTGCCTGTCCATATTTTTTTGCCCATGTAAGACTTTAAAAGATTCACACCCCACACTGACACCCCCCCCACAGACATGTCCCTCGTATTCTGCCGGCATAACAGTAACAGCATCTGGCCCCCATGTCACGGACCGCCACCCCCTCCCCCCCGTGCCCCATCCCCTGGGGGCTGTCCCCCCGGCATCGTGTCCGCGTGAGCATGTGTGCAGCTCGTACGCCTGCCCGGCCCTCCGCACGCGGTCTCCCACCAGCGATGACGCCACAGCGGGCGCAGGCTGAGAAGCAGCGGCTCAGCTCTTGTGACTGGGATTGTTTGCTTGCGTCTGCCGTGTGTCATTTTTATCCTCTAGTGGTACGAGTCCACAAACGCAGGTGCATCAGCCACGGTAACAACCAGCGTGCCGCGTAAAAGGCAGCACTGCAGCCGCGGTGCCCCTGGAACAATGAGCGCACAGTGAAGAGACGCACGAGGTGACTGAGCGTTCTCTCCCTTCATTAGCTAAAGTACCTCATACTCTATTCTATTCCCGAGCCCCCCCCCCCCCCCCACACTGCAACTTCCTGGCTGCTCACCGCTCACCTGCTCAGCTGCTTCTGGATCCAGGTGGGAGTCCAGCAAAGGCACCGTGAACTGGATCTTACGCGGACTGCCGGTCTCCATGTTGACAACAACACTGGGGGGGTGGGGGGGGGGTGGTGGTAAAAGAATAAGCCGGAGAGGGAGCGGAGGGGCTGGAAGGGGGGTGAGGGGTGAGAGACGGGGCAGGAAGGGGATTTTCAGAAGGTGGTGAAGGAAAAAGGAGTGGAATGGATGGGGGTCCACAGCTGTTGTCCTGAAGATGCGTCTCTTCTCTCCTTCTTCTCTTGTCTTCCTGTCCTTTGTATTCCTCTGTTTTAGTCCTGCTTGTCCTTTCCTGCACTGCCGTTCCGAGTCTAATGCATCGGCAAGGACATTTTCCCTCAGTACCCCCCCAATCGCTCCCTCTGTATCTCTCACTTTGTCTCTCTCGCTCTCTCTCTCTCTCTCTCTCTTGCTCTCCCTCCCTCCCTATTGGCTGCCAGTGTTCTAGAGGGAAAAAAAACGGGTTTAACTCTTCAGACCGGCAGCCCTGAACAGCTCTGAGAATTAATCCACCTGCAGAAACGCACCGCTTTTGTGAGGCTGAACGACCCCGACACTCACCAAACTCGTTCTATTAGACAACCTGACAGCTGGGGGAGGTATATAACATGTTCCCGTAAGAAGCAGCCAGTCTGTGTTTCCAGGAGACCGATTTATTTACATGTAATTAAGATCACCTTTGAAAAACATATTAGGTTGAGTGGGAAAAAACTCTACATCCCGTCTCAAGTGGAATACATGAAAAAAAAATGTAAAAGCCTGTCTTTTACAGGCGTGACTGAAAATTTTAGCTGAACAAAACTCATTGGCGAAAAGGTCGCTGCATGAATTATGGTAGTCGGCCATATTTGATGTGAGGTGTTTTAAAAACTAAGGTGATGCAAACCCACAGAGATATTTAAGGCCTCTCTGTGACGTATACAGAAATATACAGTAAAAGCTCCTTCCAGAGCAAGAATTTGATTAACGATACATGACAAATGGGAGAATCCAGCATTGGACAATATTCCCTCCTTTAATGTGGTGATTTATAACAACTAACTTTAGCTCTGTACGCAGAAATTTGTTCTTCCATAAAAATGGGTAGTTTAGTAGACTGCAAAAATACTATGAGGGAGCCGATATCAAAAAACATGATCTGAGTAAGCGATCGAACAGGAAACGTTTTCTTTTTTGTTTCTGACGCCCTGGACATGACAAGGACTATGAGAATGATGGATATAGTGCATTTCCATTTGGGTGGGATGTGTGAGTCGAATGAACTGGCAAATTCTCCCCCACCCCAATATGGACCACATTGATC
>JAABNX020000143.1:2695785-2709536 GCA_015163995.2 Mormyrus lacerda
CATAGCAGTTTGCTTTAAACCCAAGACCTGGCCACTAGAGGGCATCCTTGTACACAAACCTGGGAGCTCAGAGGAGGATTCTCATTGTTGGGATTAAGGTTCTTCCTTATTTAATATATCCAAGGATGTCACTCATGCATTCGCTCTATTGAACAACTGTGGCCTTCAGTCCGGAGCTGATGTCATCAGACGGTGCCTCACCTTCACCGGGTGTTTTGACCCTTAACCGCAACACCCTCCATTTGGTGGGTCGGCAGTGGTGGCCAGATCACTGCCCATCAGCTCTGGGCCTCCAGCCCCCCCCCCTCCCTATTATGCCAGAGCCAACACGGGGCTCTATCTGCTCTCACACAGACCTCGCCAGGAACCCTCTGCACCCTTGTGCCATGTGTGCCGCCCTTTCTCTTTGCACTCCTGGGCAAAACCTAGGTACTTCAAGCTCTTCCTCTCACGGGCCTCATCACTGCCTTCTTCCTATGGGACAGTCGATTCCACAGGGATGACCTTCCTCTCCTTCTCTGGCCCGATGACGATATCCGGCCTCAGTGACGTTTGGACAATAGGGGGGAAATTCAATTTCCTTCCCAGGTCTGTTCTCATCTCCCACCTTCGCCCCTTCTGGAGGATGTTGGCTTAGGTCCCATTTGCAGTAGATGGCCATTCTCCTGCCCGGAAAAACTGCAAAGGTGCTTCTTGCAGCCCGTGTGATTGTTGTGGTCTTTTCCTTGCATGCTCCAAGATGTCTGCCAGAATCGTGAGCACCATATTGTGCTCCCACCTGTACCTCCTCTGGGATAGAGCCTTGTGGCACCCGGCCAGGACATGAGCGAGTCTGCCTTTCTTCCCACACTGTTTGCAAAGTGGGTCCTCCTTCAGGCCTCACCTTGCTAAATGTGCAGGTGATGGGAGAGTGTGGTACACTGACCGCAAGAGGACGGATCTGTAAGAGGAACGGCTCCAGTCTGCAGAGTTTGACCTGTGAGTCTCTCTTTTTTTCCCTAGAAATGAATGGATGGGCCCCTCAAAGATATGAATACCAATGTGTGTATGTATGTGTAGGTATGTGCGTGCATGCGTGTGCATGTGAGTGTGTGTGTGTTTGCATGTTGCCTGGATTTTCTTCAGTGATATATACGGACATGCTGTTAGACTAACTGGTGCCTCAAAATTGCCCATTTAATTGTGGTATGGCCTGTGATGGACTGGCATCCCATCTAGGCCTCCTGGGATAGATCCCCCCCCCACACCTCCCCAAGGATAAGCTGTTAGAATGATGGGTGATGTATCGATTGGGACAGGTGGACCGGGGCTGTCGGATGCAGCTGCTGATCAGAGCTGTTTGAATGACAGGTTGAGCACCCCCCACCCAACCCCTCCTCTCTGCCTTTATTTGTGAGAATGGGTGGAGGTCTCACACCACCGCACCCTGTATTTATAATCTCAGAAGTGGGTGGCTAAGGATACAGGGACATAGGTAACCTGCGGGATCACTGCTGCCTGAAGAGCAGCACCTTCAGCCGGATGCTTCAACACCAGTAAAATGCAGAGCTTGGTAAGCAGAAGATTAAAGCACCAGCTTTGTGGCTTGTTGCAGGTGTCCGTGTTGCTCTGTGTTTACTGCCGAATTCAAACGCACACTCACGTGTTTATGCATTATTATAAGAACGTCTACTGTGAGGTGCCTCTAAAATTAGCCATTAGCGAAAGGCCTCAGACTGACCGCAAGAAGGGACGAGGATCTACTTTTCTGCAGCCGATAACATCGTTGAGTGGTTCTGCACAAATTGAGTGGGAATCGAATCGGGCACCTAATTCAACCGCGCCCGCTACAGAGATAAGATAAGAATCTTTATTGTCACTGCATGTAGTGCAGTGAAATGTCATTTAGCAGCAATGTGACCATAGAAATGGCATATGCACTATGCCTATCCAATAAAGAACCATAATACAGAATTACACTGGAATAGAGGAATAGGCATATACAATATACAATATACAATATGATGAGAGCAGATTACATTGTTAAAAGAGGGAGGGGGAGGCGACACCAGCAGCACGATGCAGATTGAGCAGGGGGCTCTTTGACTTTCGGTTATTAAGCAAAACCATTCAAGTCTTCGCAAAAACTGAGCAGATGGATGCCATTAAACCAAAAAGCGGGGATGCATTTATGATCACGGGGCATGTAGGAAAGCGAGCATCCTCTTTGCGCCATGATGTCAGCCGTGACATCAGCAGTGCGTCGCACAACTGCTCAAGTACCCGGTGCTCAGCTCACTCTCAACGCTGAAAGTAACCAGGCGTGCGACGTGTGCGGCTCTGTGCCCATAATCGGAAGGCCATAGTGAAGAGAGTGTTGTCCCTGTTGCATCCTTGAGCAAGGCCCTCAACCCTAATTGCTCTCAGGAAGCTGACTGTCCCAGAACCTCGCTTGTACATCACTTTGGAGAAAAGCGTAGGCTAAATAAATGTAAGGTTCAATACTCTTCGCTTCGATGTTTTCCTACAGCCTCGCCGCCCGTGCAGTGTAAGTGCTACTCCATTCCGACCGTCATCTTTATGGCTCATCCACCGGCACCCTTGTCCTTCCGCATGGTCAGGAGCTATTAAAATGTATTAACTGGAACAAAATGTATCATGAATCCAGGAAATCCATGGTCCAGTGACGGAGGCACACGGCAAACCACCGAGAGGCAGGTAATCGTGTAAGCAGTACACAAAATAACACGAGAAAATTATAGGGATGTATTTGCATTTCTTGGAGAGTGAAAGGGAATATCACGTAGAAAAATCCATTTTTTAAGACTCCAGCCAAGGTTTGGTAGTAATGGATTATTTGGTCTTTCATTACCTTCATATTGTATTTCTATTTTAGGGACGCGTGTTTGTAGCTCTGATGGAGCTGCTGGGGATGTAGGCTCTTTTTGGAGCGAGCGGGCAGCGAGCGAAGTGCCGCCGTCGTGACTGAACGAGGCGCGGAGGTGCCTCGAACAAGAGGAAAGGCAGCAAAGGAAAGTGCTGCTGGCAGAGGGAATAAGGGCGGCAGTGGGAGGACGCCGCTTTTGGTTACCATGTGATGCTGACGCACAAACACACGAGCACATTCCTCAGCAACACACGTGTGCGTTTGCACATAATGACACGGCCCTTGACACACATTCAGTACTGTGTAGTCTTAGTAGTCAAAGAAAATGAGGATTAAATGATGCTGGTGCAGAACTATGATTTTGTAACTACTAAAGTGTGTCTACTTAGCTATTTCAAAAACCCTCATTAGTCACACCAGTATTTTCAGGAACCACCTGTCGTGCACAGAGCAGGGAAGAAGCACAGGAGCCGGGGAAATCGGATGAACGAAGGATTTAATTAGAAAACACAAAGGAACATGGTACATCATAACAGGATGGAGGTTGATGACTGGACTGGGGAAAACATACCTAATGCAGACTTAAATACATTGGACTAATCAACAACAAGCAGAAACAACTGATAAACATGGGGATTCCACACGAGGTAGATGAGGAGGTGTGGCACACAGGAGGAGCGGACGACCGGGACATGACACCAGCCATGTATTATTTTGAATCAACCACTAGCACACCATGTTTGGCTAAACAATAGTTAATTTTTTTTAACTCATTTAATTAATTAAGTTGATTTGTTAAGTGAGCTGGTGGTGAAATTTAAGAAATACATGAAATGGCTGAGGTGCCCCTGAGGAGAGGTTGTGGATCCAGTGTACACCTAGCCATTCAACTCGATATCAGTAACTTTTTAGAGAAATTCTTGTTAGTTGTACTGTTATACTTTGTTGTGTGTTTTTCTGAGCAAACATAGACTTACAGTATGACCCAGAAATGTAGCTTTAAACATTTCCTTTGCCTAAGAATTTTGCACTGGGGTGGCGTGTGGTTTTGTGCACATGACCGGAATGTCATTGGTTCAAAGCCCATGACTAGTAGACTGATCATGGAGTAAGGCCCTGCTCCAGGTGGGTAGATAAATGTTTGACTCTATGTTCAGAACTCAGGCTTTGCTCTCACTATATATGCGTCTCATTAGAGAGTAAGATGGGAAGTAAGGAAACAAAAAGAGTTGCTGTGTGTCGCTTCACGGAAAAATGGCAAATTTGTCATACTCACTAACCAGCTCCACTCCAAACACAGTCATCACTAACCAGCCCCTTCATACATACTGTACATTCATTCACCCTCCTGTGCTCCCACATCCGGCATTGCCTATGTACACACCCACAAAGCCACACTGACATACACACAAACCCACCTCCTGTGCTTTTTTCCACTGGGCTCATGAAATTCATATGAGCTGCACACACATACATATCCAGCTGTGCTGATTAGAGGCCATAGCTGCATGGGGGGGGGACAACAAAGCAAGGCCTCCTCACCCCCCTCCCCCCAGAGCTCAGAGAAAACCAAAAAACTGAACATTACCCGTCATCCAAGGGAAGGCTTTTGCTGAAATCTTCACTCCATTGCATTTAATGCAGTTAATTGCAGTTTCAGCCTCCAGAATCGGGTCACACAAAAAAAACACAAAAACCACTGTCTGCCATTTTCTCTCATTTTCCCATAACTCAGTTCAGCACCTGGTGTGCCTGTGGATCAGATGTGGGCCAGATTAGGCATCGATGGGCCATGAATGCTGTGGCTTGATAATGCTTTCAAATCTAGCAAACTGTTACAAAAAACCCAGCAAAAAATTATACCAGTGTTTGAGGGACACCCACCGTTTTCATATTCAATTTGAACTGATTTCAGTTTGAAGGGAAGAAGAAAATGTAACGTGTAGGAGTGTGTCATATTTTCATTATTCCTTGTGCTATTTTATCAGAATAAGTTAAATCCCACAAGGCACAGGATATGAGGTGGTAAATCCAGGTCAGGACGTCGCTCCAGGTTAACCATGGAAGGTTTAATTAGCGGATTGTAACTGGTTGTTGTAGTATATAGCAAATGAAGTATTTGCATGACACATAATATGGCATCCATGCATACACCTTCATTAACTGCTTATCCTCTACAAGGTCACTGAGCTTCTAGACTAGGTAGGATGACCTTGAGCAGGATGCCACTCTTTGACATAGCACACATAATTATGAATTAATATGTTCGATATGTTGCGTGGCCTTTAAGGCAGCTCCTTGTTCAGTCCTAAATGTACCACTGTGCTCAGTTTCAGTTTAGCAAACCTTCAGGGGGCTGCATGTACCATGACCCGTGTTTTTAAAACATGAGCCTCCCCTGTTAGTGTAAAGAGACAGACAGAGCCGAACTTGTACCGCAGTGCCGGAGAGTTAGTAAACCCTTTATCATTTTCTCTATGTCTGCATAAAAATGATCAAACACAGAGGTATTCGAACTCTGGGTTGTGCCCCCTTGGAGGGGCATGAAGGGGGGGGGGGGGGTGCATGTGAGGGTCGCTTGACGTGGCGGAAGTGCAACCTTTACAAATATAAAATATAGTTTGAATACATTATATGTCAGTAACAAATGAAAATAATTAAATTATGTAATATATACAGAAATAGAGTTAGTGTGGGTGTATGTGTGTGAGTGGGGGGGGGGGGTGGTTAGGACAAATATATCAGCCCTAGGGGGGCCCTGTCAAATAAGCTTGAATACCACTGATTTAAAACACGATCAGATTTTCACGTAAGTCTCAAACCTAGATAAAACCCAGTTACAGAAGACACAAGTATGTTATACTGCCGATGTTATTTGCGTGCGAAAGATTATGTGAAACTTTCCTGTCAGTAACTGCTGTGGCCCCCTTTGGTACAGCAGTAACTCCAGCTAAACGTTTCTAGCAGCCTTGTAGTCCCTCCGCTGTTCCTCTGTGGTTCCTTCTCTGTTCCTCTACACCACTGTTCTTATCAAACTCTTCCTGATGGACACCATGCATGACAACGTCCACCAGTCTACTATGCGGAGACCTAATCGGCACCCTGTGATTGGCTGCCGGAGCACATAACGCTTGAAGAGGCGTAATTGCATGCTGCTGTCTATTAATTAGTGGTACACCATTAGCATCCGGATCACAGGACGGGTGTGCCCCGCCTCCCTCACGAGCAGCCCCCCCCAGCCCTCCCAGTGATGAGGTCGTCAACAGTCTCCTCAGTGGCGGCACCAGGATTCAAAGTCGCCTCGCGCCGGCTGTAATGATCTGTGTTTCCATGGAGAAACTAATGTAAAGAAAAGAAGTCTGTCAGCAATTGGGCCCGCAGTACCAATGTGATATTACTCTTTTCTCCTTTCTAGGACTCGTTCCTGCACCAGGACGACTAAGTAAAACCCAGATATTGGGCTCGGATGGACTGAGTGTGGATAATTAGCATGATGGTGCATCTGGCTGTTGTTTGATGCATTTCTGTCCTCCACGAACAGCTAAATCCTCTCTTCAGTGTTCTCTAACCCCCCCTTAAACGATGACGCTCATGGCTGCAGCGGGCAGGACAAGTTCACGCTGAGCTGAAGTTCTCCTTCAAGGACTTTCTCCGCACTTATTTTGGTACGCTGCTCTCTACACATCCATTAGACACTCTTTACTATGAGTGCATGTGCGTTGCATTGTGCGATTGAGGCCGGCCTCAGAATAATCACAGCGTTGGCATAACAACCGGCGGCAGGTCATGCATGAGAGAACGCTTCATTTGGTTCTTCACAAACGGCCTCCAGACTCTCACCTGATGTCGTGCACATGCATGTTACCTCACATTGGCTGGTCTGATACGTATTCCTGGAATCCCAAAGTGGTGGCTTCAAGGGGTCAGGCCTAAAGAGAAAGCAGGGACTGTACTTACGATCGGAAGGTCGCCAGTTGAAATCCAGATCTTGGCAGAGCGATTTCCCTGTTGGGCCCTTGAGAGAGGCCCTTAACCCCCCTGAATGGCCCCAGGGACTGTCTGCCCCCTGGTTTCTCAGTTGTGTGTTGCTTTGGATAGAAGTGTCTGCTAGGTAAATGTGATGTAAATGTATCACTGAGCCCAGCAGACACTGCAAGCAAGCTTCCAGCTGTTTGTGTCTTAGACCAAACAGAGGAATCAAACTTCAGATGGAAAATTAAAATGGACTCTGAGCACAGATGGATGGACTGCTGGAGGCACAGAGGCAATTTGGAGGCACGGAGGCATGACGTTATACTGGAACTAAAAACATCTCCTGGTGCTGCATCATACCTTTGTATGTCTGCTGCTAACACTTCTCTGAGGCTAGAGGAAAAGTACTGGGTCACCCAGTCGTAGCCTCTCTCTCAGCCCTGTAATACTTACCCCCCTTGTACAGCAAAGCTATTGTCATGAGTCTGCTATTAACCTGAGAGATGGGAGATGATACTTCATTGACCCTCATATGGAAATTTGGAAGTTACAGAGGCTCAGACTCCAACAGAAAAACAGTGACAGGCATCGGAAAAAGGGGCAGAATAAATGTGAATTTAAATGTGTAAAGTAAAGTAAAATGTGCCGGTGTGAGTAACATCGTGTGAATGTGAGTCTAGTGATCAGATGTGAATAAAACAAACAGGTGTGTAAACATATGAGGACGTTGAGCAAGAATGTACAAAAGTTTCAAACTTTATCACACACACACATATATGTGTGTCTATATATATGTGAGCGCATGTTACAGAGTTTTTCATGAGCAGACGAGAACAGATTATCTTTTTGATGTCAGATGTGTCATTAAAGACAAAAGAAGACTCAGAGCCAACTGTTTTACGGAAGTATCTTTCTTGCTGGTATACCAGTGAGGTACACAGGACAGGAATACACATTACAAGCTTCCAAGGAACAAACACAGGAAGGAATTTGTCAGTTATTGAATGTAGTCAATAGCCTATTTACAGCAAATGCAGTATTATTCCATTCTTGACTTTTTTTTTTCCTGGTCTCACAGACCAGATTATGAGTCAGTGAGTATGGATGCAGTAGAGCGCTGTAATTGGCCAGGGTGAAGGCGGGCGGGGCTTCAGGTGCGGCACTGAAATATTTGGAGACAGAGGTCTGATAGTGGTCTGATAATGATGAATGAATGTGTGAATGTTTTATTCACGGTGTTTGAATTCTTCCCGCTCCCCTGCAGCTGACCCTCAGTACTCTTTCGCCTCCTCCCTACTTCTTGCCAAACCTCTGTGGCACTGCCATGCTTCATATCTCCCCTGGTGCCATCTCCCAGTCCTGAGCGTGCATTCGCCCGTAGGAACCAAGACCTCCCCTTGCTCCACGCCCAAACCTGAGGGAGATGGAAGTGGTTTAAAAAAATGAAGCAACTATTTTTAGCTGATAAAAATACCTTTTCTTAATCTGGATAAAAATATTTAGCCATACAGTTGCTGGGCCTTCAGCATACATTACAGTACCTGGATGTAATTTATATAATCTACTGACGTTCAGCTTTATATCTGATATATATAGATATTGCATGTAGCATGTTCACTGACATGTGACTCACCTCTGTGGCTGGTACAGGATCGAGGGGTTACGGTCACTCCTTTCGAACCCTTGGAAAAGTGAGCGCAGCACAGCTGTCAGGACACGCTCTTCCAGTCCGTGTCTCCCATTATTGTCACTGTCCTGAAATTCAAACCAGGCGCTCTCACCTCTCCACATTCTAGAACTTTCTCCCCAACAGATATTGTCACCCTACTGGTAGGATGCTACCGTCACACCCCAGTTTTGTACAAATTGATTTCCAGTGTGTAAAAGTGCTGTGGGAGTGGTGAGGCTCCCTTCTGCAGGGTGTTGTTATTTACACACCTGGGGCAGACACATAAAATGAAAGAAGACACTAACAAACGGCCCAAGTTTTCTTTTAGATTAACCCTATTTGAAGTCTAAAACCCAAACAGGCGCTAAAACGATATGAGCAAAGAGAAACCCGACCAAAAATGACCCAACTCATTTTTCACAAGACCTTGACCTCTACCCACGAGAAGCCTGATTTAGTGCTCAGCCTATCTGTCTGGAAAGCTGGCATAAGTCTTCGTTGGGAGGTGGGGTGGGTTGATATTTAGCAGCGCCAACCCCAGACCAAACCACCCAGTCAGACGAAAGGGCTCTCATGAACTCTGCTCTGCCAGTGTTCCCTGGAGGCACATATTATAGCGGGGGCAGAGCCTGACCGGGTCTGCTGATGGCCACACTATCCTCCATGAGGCATTTTCAGCTTGGTTTATTTTTATACGGCACCCTTTTCACGAGCACAGACATAAAAAATGTAAACATGACACAGTTTAAGAAGTCAGCGCGGTAAAAAAATCAGGACAAATTAACAGAAAGACCTACATAACCAATCCATCTTCCTTAACCTTGTACTAAGAGCAGGGCTGAGGGGGATATAAAACATAGTCCAGCGAGCACAGGGCACAAGGCAGGGGGACATCCTGGGAAGGATGCTAATCCATCTCAGGGCACACATACACACACACATGTCGGGTAAACATATCTTTATGAGGAACACTCATTTATTTCTATGGGGAAAATGCTAACGCTAACTATGACAACCTTAACCCCTACCCAGCCATGACCATAACCATAAGTAACCAAGCAAAATACAAGAGTTTTTGCACTTTTAGTTTTTACATTGCAGTCACAGATTTTTATTAAATTGAGTTTTTATCACGTTGTGGGGACATAGTGTCCCCATAAGGTAAGGTATACCCATTCACACGTACACACAGACACATACATACACAAACTAATTACACTAGGCTAATTACCCTAATTGCTAATGAACTGTAGCACCCAAATAGGTAAGATAAATGTGTCTGCAAAATATATGTGACTAGTCATTTTAATGTCACTTAATCTACAATGTGACCTCCATAGGTCAAAGTCTACTAATGGGCGGTGAACCCACTTTGCTTATTAATTTAATTATCACTGCTTTATTTTATTTAGCTGCAATTTCTAACATTTATTTAAATAATTGCAATCAAAGCAGTTATAAGAATCTGAACTTTAAAGGCAGATGGATTTATAACCTAATTTAGATGGTAGTCCAATTTACTTCACTCTAGTGTAAACTAACATACTGTGAAAATTGTAGCTTGAAATGTAGAGTCTGTTTGGATAATATTTTTGGAGAGGCTCTCGTGTAAATACCAGCACCGGGGCTGCACTCACCAGGGCCCCCGCTGGCGTCTCCATGAGGCTGTCTCTCGGGTCGCCATGCCGGCCATCGCTGGACTCCAGATGCCTGTCGTCCTGGAGCTCGTGTCCCACTCCACCCACGGCCAGGAGCCCCAGAAGGACGAACCACACGGCCGTCTCCATGACAGCAGGCTGCGAGTTTGATCGCGGCTGCTTCTGCTGGCTCGCCTTGTGTCTGGGCTCTTCAGCTTTCCGGGCCCGGTTCCGACTCCACAACGGTCCGTTCCCCGTGGCCTTCCTTATATACTCCCTCCCCACACTCACATCTTTGCAGCCTTTGGAGACAAAGCAGAAGGGTGACTGGACAGTGTCTGTGTGTATGTGCATCTGTGTGTGTCTATTAGTGCTTTTAGGGTTGAGGAAGCAGAAAATGGAGTGAATGAAGATTAAAACAAAGTAAAATTACAAATTGGCCTCTGGGGCCTGAGCATTACATCTCTCTAAGGATAGCCAGTCACTTCAAGAATTACTAAATAAGTAAATCCTCAATAATGGGCTGCGGTTTAGCATTTAGCATCATGTTCGTCAGATTACAGAAGCTTATAAAAACATTAACCCCTCACCCATCCAGTTTTCTTTCACAGATATACAAATACACACGTTTCTGTGTTCTCGTTCCAACTGTCAAACCACTGGACCCACGTTGGAAAGGTCAAAGGATCAAAGCCCAGTAGAAACCCATGTTGTACCTTCAAGCTACTGAGATTACTCCTGAACCTGACCTGTACCGCAAATATTCACCAGTAGAAACATGGACGACGTGAGACTGAGAGTTTACAGTAACATTACATTTATTTATTTAGCAGGCGTGTTTGTCCAAAATGACATACAAGCAAGGTAGATTATGTTACATTAGACTAGGCTGAGCTTCCAATGAACAAGTGTAAGTAGCATCACAGCAAGAGCCACTGAAGGAGAAGACAGAGTCTGATGACTGGAAATGGCCTGAAAGCTCATTCCATCATCAGGGAATCACACATGACAAATATCTAGAGTGAAACTTCTCCTGTGTTGGTTGGATCTCCAGGTGGCCCTGGCAATTTTCTTTAGGTAATGTCCTGTACCTGTGTTCAGCGTGTTTACCACCAGATTACTGTGTGTAACCACCAGTTACGTTTCGCTATTTGATCACCAAATACTGGGTAGAGATTAGTATCAGTACGGTAGTTAAATCAGTGGTTAATGTCTCGGTAAGTGGGAGGATGCTGAATGGCACTGACTGGCCTTGCACCAGAATACCTTAGAGAGCTACTGGCCTCTTACAGACCTCCTCGCCTGCTTCGATCTCAAATAGAAGAATATCTATTAGTACCTAGAATAGAAAGAATTACTGCAGTCAGCAGAGCTTTCTCTTATAGAGCTCCTCAGTGAAAACACACCTGTTTAGTTTAGCTTATAGGGACTCTAGTTCTAGCTCTAGCTAACTCCTCACTCCCAGTTAGACCTACAGTATAGTGTGAGGTGTAGAGCTGGGTGGGGATCGGTGCCATTGGCTTTGGATGAACTGAACTGTCGGTGCTGTCACTCTAGCTTCACCCCCCCTTGTGGAATTGGAGTGCTGATGTTCAGGGACCCCCCATGCCTGCGTTCCCACTTGCCTAGAGTGCTGCCCCAGAGACCCCAAAATATCAAGATATCGTTTACCTTGCTGTCTGCAAGGCTCCTATTACCCGTGGCCTCTTTCCGACCTGCTCGACCCTTCTGCCTGTGACGTCTCTCCTTCCTTCACTGCTGCTCATCCTGCCATGAGAAGTAACACCAGGACCTGCCTGCCGTTAGCTGCCTGACCCCCCCCCCCCTGCACTGAGACTCAAATTTTAAAATTTAGACAGTGTGAATTAGGATTTTGTTATCATGTTCATTTGACTTCCTCTGCCGGCCCCTGGAGGATGGGCTCCCCCTTTGAGTCTGCTTCCTCCCAGGGTCTCTTCCTTCTGGGAGTCTTTCCTTGCCACTGTCATCTCTGTCATCATTGCATTGAATTGAAAATTTAAGTTCTTTTAGAGTCCCTGCTGTCATACCCTGCAGCCACGTACATATTGTGAATTTCAGGCATTGTATGTTATATAGATGTTAAGACACTGAAAGTTTTACCTTTGTGACCAATTATTTTCTAATTTATTTTCTGCAACATAATTCTTTTTATTGCTTTTCAGTATGTTAATTGCAGTCCTCAAGGGGGACAATCACAATGTTTGATCTCATTTATTTGTGTTTAATTAAACATCAGCTTGTGTGGTTCAGATTTACCTATAACTGGTCTTTGTCCAGGCCTTATGTATGGTGGCGTTTGCCTGAGGGAGTCTAGAAGCTTCAACACGGTCATTCTGAACTTCACCACACACCCCGAGGTCCCGAGAGCGAAGATGTTCTACCAGATGTCTGGCAAACTACTTACTGGTGTTTTAGCATCAGTAATAGCCTTTGACTTTTGGACCATTACTTGCCATGGCAACGGAAGCAGGAGAGACGTTGTGTAAAAGTTTAAACTGCCTCAAGAGACCTTGGGTGGGATGTGGATTCATTAGCTGGCATTTCTGTTGTTTTTCTGCTCTTTTGTGTATCAGCCCTCTAATTGGTTTCTTTTCAATGGCCGTGCGTTTGGTGGTCTTCATTGTTTTCCCAGCTGGCCTGGCAGGTATTTAAGGGTGCTTCAGCCTATGGTATCCACCCATATGAGCTGTGTGTAACTGTACAGAGATGGAGTTTGTAAGAAAGGCAGACACACATTTCAGATGGGTGCTCTTAGGTCAGCAGGAAGAGACTCCCTCTGTGAGGTCCTGACTGATTAACTGACCATAACTGAGGAGTACAGTGTAGCCAAAAGTCTTACTCTTAAAACACTTTATTTACAAAAACCTAAATGAGCTTTATATATAACATCGGCAAATGAACCAATATATACAAACAGCAAAGAACTAGATATGTATACTAGAAATATACTTATTTCCTTTGATTTAATGTGATAGATAAGATTCAGGCAGCAATTGCATTTATTTCATTCCAGAGTCTATTTTCTGATTTTTTTTTTTGCTTTCAAATGTTATTTTAAATGATTTACAAGCTGATTTAGTAAAGTCATTGGGCCTCATTCACCAACCGTTCTTACAAACAAATTTGTTCTTAAACCCCACGTACGCACTTTTTGAACAAAGATTCTGACATTCACCAATGTTTTCTTATCTGAATTTGTTCTTAGCTAAGAACAGAATCTAAGCACACTCAAGACCATTCGTACACACATTTGAGTAATGACAGTTTGTTCAAAATAATCGGCAATAGCAGTTTTGTTCACTGTACAGTTCATAAAATGATAATATTTGAATAATTTATACAATTAAAATATAAAAAACAATTTTAAAGTGTAAAAACTATTTTCATGGTAATAACGGCGATCATGCAGATTATAAATAGGTCTGTTTCTGAGCATTGGCCTTGCTATCAAAATGGCATTTCTGTTACTTGTTGAAGAGCTTGCCAATCGTGCTCTGAGAAGGGAACACATGTTTGAAGATCATTTAGATTTATCTGGCACACAGTGTTCACAGAGAAGGTGATATCTTTCCATGTGTCAGCTTTC
>JAABNX020000143.1:2717071-2745703 GCA_015163995.2 Mormyrus lacerda
AGTATTGTAACATTATATAATTGTGATAATGATCATAATAATGGTCATTCAGATTTCATCTGTTACCCATTTATACAGATGGATAAATACAATAGAAAACAAGATCTTTGCTCACAGTAATATCAGGATTTTGACCTTTTGAGCACAGCAGGTCTGTAACCGTGATAAAGCTGCTAAGAATTGATTCATGGCTTTTCTACACATGAAAATGCTTTTTTGCTTTATGCCCCCACATTATCACTGCATTAAGCAGCTCGGCAGGAGGCTGCCGGGGCCAGATGCATAGTGAATAACAAAATGAGCCGTGCTGTGTGTGAAGGCAGCGTCAGCTTTACCTCCAGGAAGGTGCTGTTCCAGAGCCTGGCCTGGACCCTGAGCACCGCGCTCCCGGAGAGGCTGTGGAGCGGACACTGGATCAGCAGGCACTGGGCTGAACCCAGAAGGCAGTCCTGGAGAAAGGGAGCAAACTGCAGTTATGACATCCTCTCTCATTGTCCAGCTCTTCCTCCCTCCATTCTTCTTCCCTTCTCATTCTTCGTCCCTGTCTCTTTCTCTCCTTCTCCCTTTCCCTTCCTTCATCCTTGTCCCCTTCTCATTCTTTTTCCCTCTTCCTTTCCCTCCTTCTTCTCATCTGTTTCTCCTTCTATTTTTATTCCTGTCCCATTCTTCCTCTCCTTTTCCCTCCTTTTTCTCCTCTCTCCTTTTCCTCGTCCTCTCCTCCCCTTCTTATTCTTCCTCTCTCTCCTCCTCTCTCCAACTCTTCCTTCCTCTATCCCTCTTCCTATCCCATTCTTAATCTCCCTTTTCCCTCTCTCCTCCCCCTCTCTTTCTCTGCTTCTCCTTCTCTCTCCAGCGCTTCCTCCCTCCATCCTTATCCCCTTCTCATTCTTCCGCCCCCTCTCCCTTTCCCTCCCTCTCTTCTCTCCATCTCTTCCTCCCTCTTTCCTTACATCTATCCCATTCTTCCTCACCTTTTCCCTTCTTCCATCCCACCCCTTTCCCTCCCTCTCCTCCTCTCTCCAGCTTTTCCTTCCTCCCCCACCCCCCGCCCCCCCTCACCAGCTGCAGGGACCTCCTCCTCTCTGAGGCTGCCACCGCTGGCGTAGTCCTCCCAACGCTGCTCCTGCTCACAGTTTGCCTCTCCTCCTCCGGGTGGGAGCGCCTTGTCCTCCCCACCTGGTTCTGATAATGCAGAATTGCAGCTCCTTTTCAGCACCATTAATGCTACAGTCATACTCTATAATAACACGATGACCTCAATAATACAGTTCTGCTACTAATACACTCATAATTATCTACATTTACTTACCGATTCTTGTGTATTATCATTAGTATCACACATATGCAGTTGTAGACCCTATTCAGCCACCCTGTGTTTTGTCTTAGCCCACCAGAAAATTATTTAACGATTTGTCTCGTATTTTCATAGCCCACCCCCACAGCTCAACAAATTTTATTGTCTGGGACTCTTCTTCGAAGGCAGTAATCCTACTGGGGGCTGCAATCCTAGAATCCACCCCTGCAAGGAAATTACTTTCACATCAGAACTAATTGAATGCAACGTGAATGTGAAAATCAGATCTAACGATAACACAAGGATATTTAAATTCAGCAGAACACAGACATTCAGGACACTCAGTGAGAAATGCGGACTGTAGCACACAATGCCGGACCCAAAAAAAGACATTAACTGTGATCGGAGCTTTGGCTGTTTATTGATATTTCTGTGTTGGTTTTTCTGTATAAAAATCAATAGCGAGCCCTCAAACACGCCAGCAAAGCAGCTCCCTGGTCACAGATATGGATTTGCAATATGAAAGCAGGCCTGCTCTTCTTCCCTGATACTTAACCTGAATAGCTCCAGTAAATTACACAGCTGCTTTTATTAATAGTGTCATCTAGGCAAATAAATATAGCATCCCCCCCCCCACTTATCCACAGGGGATGTGGTTCAGGACCCTCCGCAGGTGCCTGTATCTGCCATTAGTACCAAACACTAGATATACCTCAGGTCCTCATAGGTATGGATTTTTTTTTTAAAATAAAAGTTACTTTTTTTCTTGAGAACACAAGAACTATGGTAACAGTCTTTGGGATAACCGAGATGGCTACTGAGTGACGAAAGGATGAGAAGCATATATGCTGCACAAAGGGATGATTCACGTCCTGGGCGGGATGGCGTGAGATTTCGTCACGCTGCTCAGAACGGCGCTCAGTTTAAAACTTATGAACTGTTTATCTCTGGAGTTTTTCCTTTTAATATTTTCGGACTGTGGTTGATTGCGGGAAACTGTGGATAAAGGGGGACCATTGTATAATTTGACCAAGTTAAGAGTATATTCTACAGTTCAATGAGTAGCATAAGTCTCTAGGTTATCTGAGACCTTACCGCAGACTCCGGGTCCTGGCTGTGCTGGTGATGGTGCTGGATGTGTTTCGTATTGGGACTCAGATGCAGGGGGTCAAGAGAGGTGGGGCTGCAGCGGGTGTTGGGGTGCCCTTCGAAGTGAGCCCCTGTGGGATACAGCAGCCACTTCCCATTGGCCAGCTCATGAGGCCACATGATGTTGAGGAAGGCGGAGCCAAGCGTTTGCAGGGACTGGCCTGGGTTTGTTACCTAATTAAATTCACATGAAAAACACCAGGATGGAGATGATTAGAGAGACCATAACAACAACAACAGCGAAATAATAACAACAATACTACTATTAATAATAATAATATAATTATAATAATAAAGATATTTTTGCATCTGCCCTTGTATCCATGACCCTGCACCTGAAAGATGGATGGATGTGTTTATCTATTTTTCCACTAGGTCCATGTGTTTTGCTGTTACAGTGAGACCTTCCCATGACCTTCCACACTTAACAACCAACAGATATAATCACCACCATCGTGTTGCCAAACTATAAGGGGGGAATGTTAGCTCCACCCACGCCTAGGGCCGTCCCACTGTCTCCCATCTCACCGTGAACTCAAACTCCACGGGACTCCCAATGTCATCCAGTGTTTTCATGGCGCTCTCTCCCCTCACCGTCCCACTGAAGAACAGCTGGTGTGGACGGGCCAGCCTGGAAACGTGCTAAAACATTAGCTGCCAGCCAACACTTTTACCTGAAGTGTTGCATTAGCAGACAAGTGAGGATGAAAATGCACGAGCATAGTGCTCTGAAGGAGCCAGTTTTGGCACAATTACTACACAGAACACCATTAAGCACAAGATACAGAATCTAAAGGATATTCCAATATAATCTGAACTCACACCATTTGCATCTTCAAATAGACTGAAAATTTAATGGAGGGATTCCAGTTAAATACCGTGATCAAAAGTAAAACAAAAGACACTTATAGCTATTCCAACACAGAAATATCAATTCATACAGCATCAGTCAAAAGTTTGGACACACCAAGCTTCCTATAAAGGCGCGTGATAACGTTGCATAACAGCCTACTGCCCTAAACCCATTAGAGATGGTTCGGGAGGAGTCTGAACAGAGACTGAAGGAAAAACAAGTCCCCGCATATATAGGGCCTCCTTCAGGACAGCAGGAAAAATATCCCAAAACACCCCTGAAACATGAAACTGGGGTAGAGAAGAAAACAGGGACCATCAGTCCCTGGGGCAGTTGGTGTTAAGGGCCAATGGCAGGATCACTCTGTCGACTACGGGATTTGCCCCGCCCCCAGGAAATTGCTATCTTTTTTGCTAGTTTATTATTACAGTTATTATTGTTTTTACTCAATGCATAGTTTCATACAGTATATGTTATTTTATAATTTTGACATATTTATAATTATTATAAAATGCAGAGAATAGTGCAAATAAACATTTCTATGGGTGTCCAAACACTCTCCAAAATGTGTTCAAACTTTTAATTGGAACTGTATCTTTAACCGCTGCCTTGACTGCAGTCAGTTTCCACTTTGCAATTAAAATTGCAGATCCTACTGAAAAATAATGTCAATTCCATGAAAAGACTCCACCCACAGGTCAATCTTGACCTTGACTCCACCCACTGCTCATCATTGACCATGACTCCACCAACTGGACAACCTTGACCTTGACTCCACTCACTGGTCATCATTGACCTTGACTCCACCCACTAACATGCTATCCACTATTTGATGGATTACAACATCAAGCTACTCTGCAGACACTTACCCACTGACAGATAGGGGGAGCTCAATGACTACTTTCGCACGGGCTGTGACTAAGGCCAGATCAGGCTGCTCACTTATTCTGGAAATGCAGAGAGAGTAAGAGAAAGTGAGAGACACACACACACACACACACACACACACATACACACAAACATAAGAAACGTACAGATCATTTGTACCACTTTTTCAGATAAACAAACCACATGTCAGGATGCCAGCACCTGAATTAAAAATAATGAGTTTTCTGATTTAATAACAGAATAATAAAAATGCAGGACTTACGTTGCTAGTAAGAGATCAACAGACAGGTCTGTGGTTTCTATGGTGATTCCAGATGTGCTTAATATTATGTAGAATTTTAGCTTGGGAAAAGAAAAATAAATGCAGGAGAGGAAAGCATATTTCAGGAGATAATAATGCAAATCAAAGCTGCATTTTAAAGTGATACATCATGAAAAATTGGAGAATGAGACTAATTGAAATTGTTTTATCATATATTATGTTTTATTTAGAGAAAGGTATTCTTTAAAATCAGAAATACTTGTTCAATGGTGGGTTTGAGTGAACCGTGGGCTCCCTTTCTGACTGTTTTGACAGTCTCCCAAACTCCAGTTTGACATTACACAAAATGTCATGTGCTTCCGTTACCTTGGCATCTCTCTTCAGTGGATTTCCCAGCTCACATTCCGCCTGAGAGCCATTCTGATTGGCTTGGCAGACCACCTGTGGTGATTGGCCGAAAACACGATCAGCAAAACGTGTCCTTAAACAATGCAGTTGGTGTTGCGTGTCATGTGAACAGTGCAATATTAAGTGCTACAGCACTGTGTGACTGAAATGACAAAATCAGGCAGATGCTAAAGGAATAAAACTGAACTAGTGTTAATTTAAGATGCTTCACTCTCAAAAATAAGATGCCCCAAAAAAACATATAAAAATGTACAAATTGGTCTGGTATTCAGAAACTATACACTCTAAATGTAATAGAGAAGGCCAGAAACACAGGAGGCAACCATGGAAATGGTAAATTGTGAAAGCATGTGTGTATCGGTCCACATTGCTGATTGTTGTGTGGTTACACATCTTGTTAACCCCTTGTTTACACGTCTGTACCTGTTGGCCTCTGAAGCCAGAGTAGGACAGTGTGTCCGGGAGGGTCACCAGCAGCTGGGCGGCATGGGCATCATCTCCATCCTCCTCAGGTAGCCGGGGGTCGGTGGGCATGTTGGTGACAGTGATCTCCAAGGCTATGGACCGCTGGTCGGACAGAGAGAAGACCGGCATTGCATCCTCATCCCTGTAACCACAGAAATGAAATAGAAAACATGCGTTTTATAACACAGCAGAAAACGTAGAGAAGTGTGTCAGAGCTGTGGTCTCTGGAATGTTCCAGTAAACGTCAGTAAACGTAACACAACAGACATAATATCTTCAACTCACAAGGGCAAAGGAGTGAAAAGGTCAGAGTTCACCGGTCGAGTGCCAAAACGATAGCTCAGCTGCAAGTTGCTCTGACAAATTCGGTCATCTCCACATCCCTCCCGCAAGAAGTCGACCTGTAGACCACAAGGGGCACCTCTGAAAGGTCTTTCTTTCTTGCCAGATGGCCAAAAATCCATTCGTCGTTATCATCACTGACCTCAGTGTACAGGGTGGGGGAGATGGACGGGCTTAGCACAGGAAATAGTGATCCCAGGTGTTTGGAAACGGAATGGCCGTGGTGACGGGGGGGCTTGATGCTGTGTGTGATCGCCATGGAGATGGGACGCAGCTTGTCTCGAATATTTTCCTAGCATCACGTCAGTTTGGGAGAAATAATAATAAGGGAGGACAGATTTTATACAATATAGTGACTTATGTTAATTATTGTTCTATTCCTGTAAGTTTTTTCTGGTTTCCATGGCTAGCAATTAGCAATTAGCCCAGCTGCTGGTGGTATATATATATACATATATGTATACATATATATATATATATTTTTTTTTGTTATATGTTTTTTTCTGTATATAAGATTTAGATTGTGTGTTTACATATTGTTGTTGTTTTTATAATGTTGTGCTTCAGAGACACCATCGACAGGAATCAAATTCATTGTATGTGTTCGCTCACATACTTGGCCAATAAACGCGATTCTGATTCTAATTCTGATTCCGATTCAATTAGACAATGGCTGATGGGTCCTGTTTTGCATTTGTGAAATGATACCAGTATTGTTCTACCACAGGGAGGCGCCAAATCCAACTGTTAAATTACACCTTAGCTACCTATGCAAAATTCTCCGTCTATAAAATGTATGTGGCGTAAGACCATAAATGAGCTGCATCAAATCATCCACAGCCAAACAGGAGTCATTTGCACATTCTGCTTTAGGGCTGAGCCATCAGCTCCCTACCTGTAGCTGAAAGGTGGTGGTAATGCACGCCGGACGACCCTGACCACGAAGCTCCACGTCTTCAGAGTGCAGGTACTCCTGCTCAGATTTGGTGTGGCCCAGGAAGTTGACGCGGTGCGGCAGGTTCAGCTTCCGGCGTTCGATGTCCGCCTCAAACTGAACTCTCAGGGCTGTGGCGGCGGTCGCGCGGAAGAGAGGATAGCAGCGGGGGAGGGGCATGCAAGGTGAAGTAAGAAACGAGGTGGATTTAATATATGAGTGACAATGCAAGACACTAAAGTATAATTATTCCACAACTGACATAAACAGATATACCATCAGGCTTGGGAATGTGGTGATACAAGGATTTAATTAGTGAAATGTTAGGCGAAGCTCCTCTGCAAAACTTCATCAGCCAAGGTATATATTTCATGGGGAACCAAGAGAGTTTGCTTGTGAGTGACACATGTTGACTGAAGTCACCAGGGCTTTAGGAAGGAATGGCGAAGAAGAGAAGGACGTAACACAGGCACTCACTGATGTGTGGAGAATACGATGATGGGATGGCAGTGTAGACGAAGCAGGCCTTCACCTCAACGCTGGAGAAGAGCAAAGAAGATTAAGGCATCGGCACCCTTCCTACGGAAGACTGTAGGGATGGACGTTTCAGTGCGTAAATCTTGGCAGTAAAGCTACAGAAATCTTTCGGCTTAAGGCCGGTTTTTACTTCACGCGATCACGCGTGTGCCGGACCATCTGCCGTCCTGAACATTCTTTACTTCTAGCATCAACGCGCCAGGCACTATGACATCAGGCTAGGGGTGGCGCGGTAGAGCAAAAGCTGCTGATTAAAATTACATTTATGATGTGCGGAATGGACGTTATAAAAATAAATAAGAACTTTATTAAAACTAATATTGTGTGAAGTCTGGGCCACCTTACCTTAAAAAAAACATTTAGAAAGAGTTCAATGTAGGGCTACAGGAATGATTCCTGGTCAAAGAGGAATGGTTTATGAGGAGAAGTTAGCTGAGCTGAATGTGTTCAGCAAGCAAAGGAGACTAAGGGGGGACATGATCCAGGTTTATAACATTCTAACAGGTCTGGATGCTGTTCAGCCAAATAGTTACTTCAGTATTACTTAAAATACAAGAACTTGTGCCCATAGATTAAAATTAGCAGGAGAACATTTTAAACTGGATTTGAGAAAGCACTACTTTACACAGCGTATAGTTAGAGTATGGAATAGTCTTCCTGTTAGTGTAATGCAAGCTAAAACCTTGGGTTCCTTTAAATCAGAACCTGATAAGATTTTAACAACTCTGAGCCATTAGCTGAATTCTCTCCAAAAAAACTTGATGGGCCATCTCCCATTTATAAATTTCTTAGGTTCTTATGTTCTACCACTATATACTTACAGTATATAAGACAGGATTTTTATTGCCTTCGAAAACATTTCCATAAACTGAAATAAAATACAGTAGAAAAATAAAATAAAAATCTTTGTTCCTCTCCTGCCATGCACTTGAAGCCAACAGCTCCACATCACGACGCTTTATAAAAGCCAACAAAAGCCTACAACATTCCGCCTGTCCCTAGAAATAAAATTACTAAAACCTAAAGCAAAATATGTAACAATTAAATAGATTTACATCTTTAAAATAAAAACTAATGAAACCACACCGAAAACTAAAACTAAACCCAGATTTCAAATGAAAACAAACAATAATATAAAAACCGAATTAAAAAATCAAAATGAATGAATAACAGTGACGCCAAGACATACACGAGGCGTTGCCGTATAAATGTATTTCATGTTAGTTTGTAGCCATCTGGGAGTCTTTATAATCCTGTAGCGAGGAATCATATAAATGCCGGTATTTTCCTCAGGCCAATGAATAGTCAAGGTTAGCTTGTGTCACTGAGCAGAGCCTCAGCGGACCCTCTGTGTTATGATAATTTGTGATTGTTGTGCGGCCTTGCATGCATCGCTCATATGTGATGTCCGAAGCTGGCCCCTGTGACAATCCCCACGCTTGCTGCCGTGTAAAAACCAGCCCTTAGATCATCCCTATTAGTTTCCCTGACAGCAGTTTTTAACTCACCACACCCCATGACGGCCCTTGCAGTTCTGATTCTCTAGGTCAATGTTTTGGGGGCTGATCGAGACGTCCCGTCTGACATGGATGACTGAGCGAGACCTGTAGGGAGCGTGGAGCAAGTTCTTAACCATGCAGCCAGGATGTTCCGATGGAGACTAAGGCATTCTTGTTCTTCTTGCCACTGACCTGTACAAAATGACTTGATCGGTGAGAGATCCCACCGCAAGATCAGGGTAAGAGTTATCATCAATGTCCAGGCCTCCAGAAAGAGAATAGCCAAAATGTTTCACTCCTACGTCAACTCCATCCAGCACCTGGGTATATGGAAATGAATATATATTTGTGAGTGCATGCTAACTAAAATTCAGACACATGAGTCTGCACAATTTGAGCATCGGCCTATTACCTGGGAAGGCTTAGAGTCAAGGCCAGAGGAGGAACCACGGTAAATATAGACTTTACCATCACCATCAAATGGAGCTCCGACCGCAAAGTCTGAAAAGAACCACACAGGGATGATAAATAGCCAATACTTGCAGTCATGGGTTTTGCCTAGAACTTCACCAAACCATCCACACATTAGGCAATATGATTCCATTATCCTCAAGAGATTAGTACAATGATATCCATAACTATTTACATAATTAAGACCAGCAATCTGTACATCGGTGTGATTCAGGACAACCTGATTATCTCTGTTTCCTTTTCTCTGTCATTCTCTCTCTATTGCATTCTCCGTCAGGCTTCATTTAGGGCCTTCACGGTAGTGAGACAGCCAAAAGAAGATCTCCCCTATAATAGGATACTGGGCTTAATATTCACTGTATAACATTAGCTGTCTGAGATCTGGACAATGGAAATTCTGTAGGATAGGTTAGACGGCTGGTTTTCTTTCTCTCTAACATCCTGTAGCACCATCTAGTGTTCGTTCATTGTCTAGAGGACTGTAGGTGGAACTGAGTGAATGGTGATCTCATGTAAGTTTGTAATATCAAACGACAGAAGCCCTGTTTTCCACTGAACTGTATCTTAGAGCACAGTTGGCAATGTGGACTCAGTACTAAGACGTCATGCTGATGCCGCAAACTCACCCCCATAGCCATCCTGGTCCAGGTCCCCCACCCCGCTAACAGTCAAGCCGAACATAGAGTCATGGGTGCCATTGAGCCGGATGGGACGGGCTTCGTTCCAGTGGCCCGCCGGGTTGAGGTACACGTACACAGCCCCGCCTATCTCTGCTTTGCGGTCAAAAAAGTTGGGAGCCCCAACTATGACATCTGTCCAACTGTCAAAGAAAGGGAGAGGGCAGGTGACAGGACATTTAAACATAAATGCACAGCAAACATTCTGGTTCCTTTTCAAACAAACAAGAACATCTGCAAAGATTATTCCTGTTTTGGAAAGTTTGAACCCAGAGTCCGAAAACCCAAATCTAAGGTGTGCCAAGCGGATATAACATGCACGCGCTAAGACGTGGCAGTTACCTTATCAGCTGTTACATCAGTAAAGGCACTGCATTACTGTCAACGATGTCTCCACGGACCACACTTGACAGCAGGCCATAGGAAATTCGAGAAGACTATTGCTGTGGCGTCAAAACATGTAGTAACTCTCATTGATCTCTTCTGTTCCTCATTGGTTGGCTCTAGTTTAGCATAGAAAGCACAAGAGGCCAGGAGCCGCCTAGATAATACCATGGCCTTACCCAGCCTGCATACCTGACTGATAAACAGATATGCATGCTAAGGGACTTTAGAGTCACCAACACTACTGAATGGAATGTTGTTGTTTCGTAGGAGGAGACCGAAGTGTCTGGAGGAAGCTCAAAAGAGCACAGAAAGTCCTCAGCTGCAAGTATGGGAAAAAGATACAAACTCAAAACCAAGGGTGTTCAAGGAAAAAATTGCTCCACCCGGAGAACTGGGACATTCTGCCCCCGCCAATAAACTGTCACCTTGGAGCCCCCGCTCCGCTTACACTATATAATTGGACGTATTCAGGGGTCCCTGTAAAGTTCTGGGCCCCCTGAATCTCTCAGGGTATCCATGCCCCTCTGACAGACACATCTGGTTCCACCAATCCCACCTCTATTGTCATCCCCTCGTGTTCAGTTATGCCTCCTCACCCATCACTGTTGAGGTCAGCTGTAGCCACGGAGTATCCGAAGGAGGAGGCCAGCTCCTCTCCCCATAGGATGTGCTGGGGCACCAGCCGGTACACATTGTCCTTTCGGAGCAGGACCACGGCGCCTGTGTGGTTTGCACGAGGCGCTCCAGCCACAAAGGTCAGGTCTTCCCGGGCCATTAGACCCTTTGCAGAATCCACAGAAAACCCTGCACCAACACCCCGGGAAAAAAAACTGGTTACCACTGGCAGACTGACTATGAGCCGACAGCCAAGCTCTTATTGTCGCTGCTGTTGTGTGTTTCTGACTCTTGTGGAATTTAAATGTGTTTCTGAAGAAGCAAATGTGTAAGATGCATTCTCTCAGATCATTAATCTGTTTTTCATCAGAGTGTTGTGCATTATGTAGAGTGCTTCAAACTCTGATTGAACAATCAATGGCATCATGTGACAAATTATTTCCTGTGTCTTTCCTCTACTTCCCAAAGTCCCAGTAGTAGGGATATGCATTCATGGCCGTGACAGCCATGCTGTTTGTCTAATGAAATACTAATGTAATTGCCTATAAAAGTCAATAACTTCAATAAAACATCACTTGTCTCACCTTGCTGCTGGATGCTTATGCGAATTTTCGTGTCAGCTGGCAACAAGGACTCAATTATACTTTATTGAGCAGAAAACTGTTTATCTCTGAATGTGGAAAATAAAATTGCAATGGTTTCAAATAATTTGTGAAAGACATGACTCCGTTCACGGTGAGGTTTGTTTTTGTAGTTAAATTGGCTAAATCGCTAAGAACAACATCGGGAAGTGCTTGTGCGGACCATTTACTTTTACTTTGCAGATGACATATCTGACGCTAGGTGTCAGTAAATGCTGCTGTAAAAGGCGAGAGGTCGTGTGACTCGATGCTGTAACGCGCGCGTCCCCTGCGTGATTACCGCGTGATGCCGTGGGGGGCGCGTGGCCGTGTGAGCCTGAAAACATGCGGGTGAGTGAGCCGTGGCGGCAGGTCATCAATGTGTTTAGTTCAACATAAAAAAACCCACAGCAGTCAATAGAAAGAAGAACGGGTATAGTATTGGATAATGTTTTGTAAATAGGGGAGGGGGGGGGGTGCTGATGACATTTTAGGGGCGGTAGGCATGCAGAAGACATTAGGCTGACAGACAGACAAACGAGTTCTTCTCATTATCGCGACTTAGTCGGGTGACAGGATGAATACTCTGGACCTCTGCGTTTTTTTAGCTATTTCCTTATAATGACACACAACCCAGAAGTCATAGACAGTTTGCTTAAAAGGAAAACCTAATACCACCCTTACATCTTGTTTAAATTAAGACTACTAAAGACTACTAAATTAAGACTTAATAAAAATACGCGGAGGCTGTTTGGTTTTAATCCTATTCAACGCAATAAATACGAAACGCCGCTGTCTTAGCAAAACGTAAAATGGGTGTTATCTTAACGATCTATTTACGTAATCACCCGTTTAACTCATTCTCAGATGCCCACATCAGCATCATTTACTGGAAAGACCAAGCTTTTCCCGTTCAGCATCATATTGGATATAAACTATCCTTCCTTACATCCACCCATCTTCCATCTATCTATTGTATTAAACACGGCATTTTCTTTCATTACGTGATCTGTGGGGGCTGCCGGGGATGTGGCCCAGCAGAGGGAGAGAGCTACCAGCTGGAAATGCCGCCTGTTCTTGCAGAATGTGGGAGGGAGCGCTGACCCACAGATGGCGTGACAGAAGAGAGGGTCACACAAAAACTCACGCTGCCTCCTGGCCTCTTTATCCTCAGTGTGCCCAGAGGGCTTGGACAGCCAGCTGACCCTGTATCAAACTGGAGGTTTGTTTTTGGCCATAAGTGGAAATTAGCGGGAGGACATTTTAAAACAAATTTGAGGAAGCACTTCTTTACACAGCGTGTAGGTAGAGTATGGAATAGTCTTTCTGCTAGTGTAGTGGAAGCTAAAACCCTGGGTTCCTTTAAATCAGAGCTAGATAAGATTTTAACAACTCTGAGCTACAGTATTAGTGAAGTTCTCCCCAAATGAGCTTGATGGGCCGAATGGCCTCCTCTCGTTTGTAAATTTCTTATGTTCTTATGTTCTAGCTTTATTTCCAATTCCTCTGCACAATCGTGAGCCTAAACTGTGTCTGCCAGTGCCGCTGAACTCTTTTGGACAATCATGGTCGGAAACGTGCTTTTATTAATAATAAATTGTCCAGACTGACTTAGGGTTTTACTGTTGGGCACTTTTCAGTGCCCTTTTTATGGGTACTACAGCAGGGGCTCAAATGGGATTCAAACATAAAACCTTAAGGTTCAAAATCTTTATCTCTAATTAATAATATCTCTAACTACTAATAATTCCACTAACCACAGAATTTGGCTATGAAACCACTTTCAGTGCTCTTCATCCTGCAGCCAATTCTGCTGGCCATCCGTAGTGACTATTCACCTCTGACAGACCCTGCATGACTGCACATGGACCCAGACACAGGCATGCAGACAGAGGTGTGACAGGACCCAACACCAACACAAGCTGCAGCTCAATTCTGCTGAGATCTACACAGACTCCCTACTCCTCCCCAAGCAGAGAGAACGCATCCTACCAATGCCTTGCTCACTGACTGGACACCGTGTCAGCATTCACAGGCAAATATGTTTGCAGACTTTGAAGTGGATCAGCGTTTATTTTGCTTATTAACCTTTAAAATATCTGAGAAATCCTGAAATAATGTCCAGAGTATGTCCAGACATAAAGACAAATTAAAGGACATAAAAGACTTACTGCGAATTTGCAACAGCCGCTCTCTGCTGAGGAGAAGTTGTACTGAAGTCTTACTACAGTTCTATGACACACTTTCTAGACAACAACTACGTTAAGCGCAGGGGGGGGAGTTTGAGGTGTAGAGGGGGAGGGGAATAGTCTACTGCTACAGACAAAATCCCAATCAGACAACGGCTTCTTACGCCTACAAACCTAAGTAGCTATTCTGAGCTACGTCCTCATAGACGGAAGGGCGATAGAAAGGCTCCAGGGTTTTGTACACCAAGGCATCCTCCACGGGACTAGCCATAAACAAGAGTCCTGGGGCCCCAGGGGGAGAGAGGGAAGATGTGGGGGAGGGCGGTGAGGGTGGAGAGGGGGAGAGAGAGAGAGGGAGGTGCAGGTGAGAAGCCTGCTTTGCATTTAGTGCATCGTGGTGGTCAGTGATGCGACCCGCAGGTGAGCTGTAGAAGGAAGAGAAGGCCAACAGACGGAGCCCAGGTCACTGTCAGACTGCCACAGATACGGATAAACTTCCGATAAGAGGATTCTTTTTTGAATCGTTTTGCTATTGTGATCATCTTACTAACAGGTATCAAAAATTTACATGTTCCAAATGATTGACTATAGAAATGTCAGCCTGGTGATGCTGGGTAATCCGTCTATTTGGGAATGAAAGTACAGGTGTGGGATGGTGACGGAGCTGGGCCGGGCAGTAGGCCTTCTCATGCTGTCCCCGAGCCTGTCTCTGATGCCCCGGCAGCAGGGAGCAGACCAGGCCGGGCCGTACCCAGGTAACTGTGGTAGGGAACCGGGATCAGCCGAGCGTCCTGCTGCTTCTCGTCCGCTACCTCATAGGGGCCGTCGTCGTAGAAACCCAAGTCGAGCAGGGTCTGATTGACGAGCTGAACTCGCAGCTCTCCTGGAACGGGGAAGGTTAGGGCACATGCACTCACACTCACCCACACATGCACACGCATCTGCATGCATCCGCATTTCTGTCTTTGTGGAAGGTTCTAGATGACTCTCGTTTTAATGCAATCGGTGAAGCCCTTTATATACTGTAATGAAATTGAGGTAGATCAAAGCAGGTTTTTGGCTATTGATGTCTTTAACAAGCAGACAAAAACAGTGTTATTTGTATGGGCATTGTCACAGTGTTCGCTTTATGGGGACGCTATGAGATTTGGCTAAACTCATATCTCCACCACATAAGTTCACATGACACTCAGACACACACACACAGAAAAATGCACTTACATTCCACAGATTCCCACACTAAACAGCATGTCTGCATATTGATCCAATAATTGAGTTTTTTAATATCCGTTGAAAAACAAAACACCATTTGGGAAATGAAGGGTCCCACGGCTTCCTTGCTGTTTGCATAAAAAGATTTTAGATTTTAATCACATTTAATTTTAATCAGCTATATGGCGCAGCAATTAATGTAATAGTTCTTTTTAATAACCTTTATGTCTACTTCTATTACTGAGACTTAAGTCGCATTAGCAGTGTCCAATAAGTAAAGGGATTATTGAGATGTCACAACCAAGCAAAATAATATACCAAGAAAGCCGCATCCATAAAACAGCTCAATTTACAGTATGTTTTATAAATAGGCTGAATATGGGGGTATTCCGGTGAGCCCGTGTTAATTAAAGAAAAAGGAAGTCGTATAAATAAAACAAGGCTGAGGGATTTAATCTCACCTTTCCAGTTGTATGTGCCTGGAGCCCCAAAGAGGATGAAGTTCTTGTCAGGGGTGAAGCTGGCAGCCAGGCCTTGCTGACAGAACCCAAATTGCTCATGGCTTTGCGGCCTGCCCTCGCAGAACTTCCACTCGCCCCCGTCCAGGTCGTCCCGCTCCGTCAGGTCCTCGCTCAGCATGTAGCAACGCCCAATGGGGTCGCGAGTCTCTGAGGGCTGGTTGACTCGCTGACGGAGTTCATACAGGTGGGCGCACGTCTGGGGCAGGGCAGATGGTCGATCAACCCACCAAATGAAATTCACCATCTAAAAATGCCCCACACTGAAGCAACCCGTTGCTGACATGTTGAGATAATGCTACAAATGTCTAGGGCACCATGAAACCAGACCATGGATTTTTGACCAGAAGGTTGTTGCTTCGCGACCCAGGTGCAGCCCTCGAGCAACGTATTTAACCTGAATCGCTCCGGTAAAATTATCCTGCTGCACAAACGGATAAGAATTATGGGAGCAACTTTCTCTCCAAGTGTTTCTATGCCTTATACAGGGAGGTCGGTTGCTGGACATACCACCACTTTCCCTCCAATTCCCTGGCTCTTGACAGTCACACCCAGCCACTGGTTGTCCTTGCTCTCGCGGTCAGGCCTCACTGCGGTAACCATGACCACAGTTACACATGAAACAGCAGATAAGCAGAGAAAGCAGGCTAGTGAAAATGAGAAGGTCAAACTGCAGACACGTGCAGTCCGACTGTTCGTTTCCCATGTTTGTCCGCGGCCCTTGGCAACACCCCACCCCTTAACCGCTCACCATCGCCATCAATGTCCACGCGCTTGCAGTCGTACTCTTCAGCTGTGATCGGGCAGCGGTACAGAGCACCGGGCCGGCTGCTCCTCAGGGAATGCAGACCCCGTGCCCGCGGTGCCCCCACCAGGATCCTGCAAGGGACAGACACACAGGTAGCGTTAGGATTAGCAGTGCCGGGTCCAGAACAAAATCACTAAAGGTGCATCAGAAATTAGTGAGGGGGTTCGACACCACGGTTCTGATCGACTTCCACCTGAAGGTGTAAATTATTATTTATAATTTAACCCCGGGTCTGAGCATTAGGCCAGGCACCAAAGATATTTGAAAAGGATCGATCTCTGCTTCTTACTACGTGCTGACAGAGTGTTAAATATCACACCTGACGGTGCAGCCTCTGCTCTGACAGGGTGGCGGCCCTGATGTTCGTCGTCCTCTTCCTGCCTCTCATTATTTTTGGCAGACGCGGAAAAAGTTTTATTTTCAGTGCCATGGCGGCTGATATTTCGGGGCTGGGCACTGGCCCCTGCCTTATTTGGGCCAGGCCATTACATGGGCTATTTAAAAACCCACCGTTGAGCAACATTCCAGTCGGTGGCCGCTGGAACGGCGGGGGTGGGGGGGGGGGTTAGCAAAGACGCACAGGAAGAGAGAAAGGGTGGAAAAGGGGGGGTGAAAAAGGAAAGCTTTGAACCCAGTGTCAGACAGCCACGAGTTGTCACCGCCCCAGGCCTGACAGAGCTTCTGTTATCTCTGCACCTGTTATAAATGCTGCATGTGATACGCAACGGGCGACCGGGGCAGAAAATGAGAGATTAGAAGAATTTTGCTGCTCGTTGACATCGTGCCCTAAAATACGTGATTTTAGCGTCATCGTGTCATCGGAGAGCCCTATGAAAGACACGAGCTGGCATCATTACAAGGAAGTGGGTTTGCGTTTCCAGAATCAATTCTCTTATTGTCATCGTACACAACAGCACAACGAGAGTGGGATAGCACCTCCCCAGGCAGGGCAAATGAAACACTGGGGAAGGCGTAATATGTAACAATATGTACAGTGTATTTGGTAAATATGGTGCAAATTTAGCTAATGCTTTGTTCCAAAGCAACGTGCACCTGAAAAAGCAGGATCAGCCAGTCCCTGGAGCAGTCGACAGTTAAGGAGCTCAGGAATGCAACAGTGAAGTCACTGATCCAGGGATTTCAGTCGTGACCTTCTGATCACGGGTCCAGCTGAGCTACACCCTGCCCCGCCATGTTTCCTTCATGACAGATCAGCCCCAGCCTTTCCACGTGCTGACCGTCAAGTTGAGGTCCAGGTGAGGAAGGACTGGGGGGGTGAGACAGCTCTATGAGCCACCCCCAGCCCCTCGCCTCCTTCTGCTTGCTTCTCTTGTGAGCTAAATTTCACGCGTCATTAACATCCCAATGGGCCGAGAACTGATCTAGTGAGACTCCTTCATTCCACCATGGTTAAACCTCAAAAGCAAAGACTCCAGCTCTCAACTGTATATGCATGTTTCAAAGGAGAGCATGATGGGGTATGTGAACAGAAGCATTCCAGTGTGCTTGCGCACATGGCAAAACAGCATCAGTCCATGAGCACCTTATTTAAACCTGACAGATGGTATAGAAGGGAATAATGTATCTGTGGTGTTGATTCTCCAGACATTTAACCAGGTGTTTAATCTTAGGCATGCACATAAAATGAATTTAAAAAGCAATTTTCTAACAGTATTATTAAAATCTGCTTTAGTAAATGATTTAATACACATTTCATATTAATACCTAATATGAAGATCAGACCCATTCTGAGCTTGTGCCTTATTCATGTAGTAATTATTGCCCCCAGGAAAGCAGGGCTCATTTAGAGATCAGACTGGTGCAGCTGATGCTGGTGCAGATGCTGGAGATGGTTCTGTCCTCTACAGTATAAGCAGAGGGTTGCCCTGTCTCCCAGTATCCTGACACAGTCATGCTGATTAAGGAACCGCACTCTGTCCAAAAACGTCTGGTCTGGGAACGGTGGGCAGGTCGGTGGGATGTGTCATGAGGATAAGTGGCTGAAATGGTCATAAAAAGGCCCTCAACCAGAAACTATCACACTAGGATGCCTTTCTTAACTTCTGTTGCATTTAGAAAAGGTGAATTGTACTGGTTTCCCAGCCCAAGTACATTTTCTCTCTGCCAAATGATTCTGTTTCTGGCTGAGAACTGTATCACATGCCTTTGAGAAAGGGTGTTATGATGACTGTGAAAAACTGAGGGGCGGGGGCACCGAGTCACCTGACCCTCCATTTCTGCACGGACTGCCCCCTGCTCCCTCTTCCGGGGTGTTTCTGAGCTCTAGGTCTGGCCCCGAGCCGCATGTGTCTTCTGTCCAGCGAATCGTCCCCATGTGCTGCATTATACTGTGTTGTGAATTCTTTTCTTCCTGCCAAAACAGCTAAATTTTCACTCTTAAACCTAAAGTGCTTCAGCCACCCACCCCCCGGAAATAATCTGTCACACAGTTCTGTTCCCAGAGCTGCCAGGCATCACATCCCATAATAACATTGTGTCAGTATGTCAGATCCTGGACTTTGATAAACTCGTTTCCTCGTACTCTGCTCTTCTCCTAGCCAGAATCACTTAAACCAGATATATTTATAGTTACTCACTACAAACAAAACCTAACTTCAAAAGAAAATAAACTAATCATATAGTACATCAATGAATATCTGTATCGTGAAAACATACACACAGGTCTCCACATAGATAATTGT
The DNA here is from genome assembly GCA_015163995.2 of Mormyrus lacerda. Lineage (NCBI taxonomy): Eukaryota > Metazoa > Chordata > Actinopteri > Osteoglossiformes > Mormyridae > Mormyrus > Mormyrus lacerda. Next base: position 2,735,902 of record JAABNX020000143.1, read on the forward strand.
CAAGGACAGCAGATACACAGATCCATGCGTGAAAACCGATAATTTATCTTGAAGTTGCAGAATTCGAACCCACAACCTTTTGATCAGAAGCACAGGTCCTGTACCACCCACCATGCATGAATATTTCTATGCATGAAAAAGTAGCTGGGGCCTGTTTTTTGATCCTCCACTGCATCCTCTTCGTCTCTGTTTATGATCCCCTACTCAATGTGGTTTAGCTGCCCCCGGCGGGCCTCTCCTTCACGTTTCTCGCCTGCTTATCTGCACACCGAGCGCAAAAATGACAAGGCGCTTCCGGCGCCAGATGCCAGTGCGAGGGGTTTCCCAGGGTGGAGTGTGAGGGACTGGGGCGGGAACCACCCCTCACATCTGCTGGGGGCCCAGCTCAGCTCTCACCCCTGCCGCTCCCCAGTCTTCTTCTCACTCGGGACGATAGCAGGCCACTAGGGTGATGTGAACTTTAACTGACATGGAACTGAAGCATGTGTGTTTTTAACATTTAATTGCTTCCTCACTGTACAAATGAGCCAGGCGTTTTGAACAGAAAACAAATCCCTTCCCAGAGCATATTAACAAACCCCAGCATCCACAGTGACCAAAAACGCCAGCTGATCACACCCTGGTTGCATGTGAGGTTTCTGGGATTCTCCTACCTGATTTCCCCGCTTTTATTTTTCTTCTTTTTGGGGGGAGGGGGCGGGCTGTTCATTGATCCCTGATAGCCGCATCTCCCAGCCAGAAGATCTGGTCTCCTCGGAGCCTCAGGACTGGATCAAACTGCAGCCTCATCGCTTTTTGGCTGCCACTCCGTTCCTGGTGCCTCTGAGAATCCCCCGTGGTCTTAAATTACCAAGGCTAAGGCTTGCCACTGTGCTCGGATGCTGAGATAATGGATTTATCGTTTGTCTCTAAAATGGAGCACAACCGCCAAAAGTGAGATATAGTCTGTCCTGCAGACAGATTTCCTGTTTCCTCAAAGACTGATGGAATTAAAACCAGCGTATCTTCAAAGATGACAGCACGGATGCTTGCAGAATTTTAAATCAGAAAAGTATTGAACTGCCAGCTTCGATGGGAAATTTAAAATCTCCCAACGCTATTGATTGCAGGGACAGTAATGACGAGGGTGAGGGGGGGAGGGTCTGCCATGGGGGGTGCAGATAGCCTGTCCTGCCATGTGATATCCGACTACAGTGTTTCTTCCAGTATCCATGGATAATGTTTGGTGGTGCAGATGGAATTTCAGGATATGCTTGTCATTCGCAGTCACGTGTGAATCACTAATGGGATCGGGCGAGCCGCCGAAAATCAGGCTGCAGCCAGATTTTATATAATGATGACACCTTATCACCCCTCAAAATTCTCTTTTTGCCTACCCCATCCTGCTCCATGACACTTAGACTCACACGTAGGTGACAGCGAGCTTGGCAGAAGATATATGTCATTAAAAGCCATTAAAGTATGTTAGGATATTAAAGCATAGATACATGCTGCTTATAAATCTTCCATGAGAGCATTATGAAGGTATACTGAGGACGTTCTGCACCGTTCTGCATTTGCCTAGAAGCGTCTATCCGAAGCGACATACAGTTCAGAAAGCAGAGTCAGTCAGTCCCAGGTGCAGTTTGGGTTAAAAGCCTCATTCCAGGGCCCAACAGTGAAATCCCTCTGCCTACCAAGGGATCTGAACCAGCAACGTTCCGATCACAATCACAGCATTCTAACCCACTGAGAGACGCAGCTTCTTTAATGCCACCCTCTCAGGGCTGGAGTTTTAATTCCCACCCCCAGCTTGGCCTGCTCTCCTCACGTGTGCGTCGCTTTCCTTGAAGTACTTGAGGTTCCTCCTGAATATATGCAGTAGACAAGCTGGCATTTCTACATTACCCACAGTGTGTGTGTTGCGTGTGTGTTGTGTGTGTGTTGCGTATGTGTTCCCTGCCATGCGGCATATGGTAAGATGCTGGCTCACCATGACACCGTAACTGATAAGCAACCATGGATGATGGATGAACGCAACCTGGTAGCCATGGTAGCCAACACTCCCGCAAATGTCTGACTGCTGACACAGTCGGATGGGTGTGGATTCCAAGGGCTCGAAAGATAAAAAGATGTTCCACATTCTCACACATGTAGCTGAAATAAATGAGGTTTGATTCATGTCCACCCATTCATCTTCCACCCATTTCTCCAGCATGAGACGGGGGTTTAATATACAATAGTGGAAAAATGTTTTGTTGAAATTCAAGAAGTTACTATTGGCAGGAATATGGGCAATTTTGCCCTCCTGCTCCTTGTTTAGAGCCAGACAGCTGGTATAAATCACTTCTGCACCAGCGATCTGCCCCCATCTTTCTCTCTCACTCTCATTCGATACGCTTTATGGTTCCAGAGTTCCTATAACGTTCTCGCCATCCTTCCCATCTCCCCCTTCCATAAAAACTGTCATATCCTAACAGGTCTGTGGATGATCAGGAAGCCATAGACCCATTCTGAGAGGAACTGTACTACTAAAACAAGGAAAGGCATATCTGTGGAGAAGCCAACAGCACAGTAAAGGGTCACATAAATGCACACATCGATAAAAAAAAGTTCTTCTTCTTCTTCATGGGTTGACAATGGTCAAAAAAGACCCAAAATGCAGTATTTTTACTGCCTTTTTAAAATACCCTTTTCTGGTTTATTGGTTCAGGAGCAAGAACAGCTGAAATAGCTGTGTTGTGAGTCACTCAGACCTTTATACAATGTTCCTACTGGAATGCCCCACTGGGCCAGGCTTAGACATCCCATAGACAGACACGGAGTGACAGAGACAGCTGTGCAGCATTCCCGACACGGACGACAGTCGGGAAGAGGATCCTAAGCGTTCCCACACTGGCAGCAGCGCCGCTGAGCCATCGGCGGCCATGATGTCTGTGCGCTCATCACCGCGCTAAACAAACGCTGGGCCAACAGCAATGATGGGATGGGACCTGAGAGCACAGCTGCGGTTTGACCTCTGACCTGTGCCGGAGGAGGCAAACAGTGTATCACGGCACACTGCTTGTAACCATCTTTATCTGTAGCCAAATTTGCGGCTAGGTGGGCTAATGGTTTTCATTTAAATTCATAGAGGAAGGTAAATCTCCATCATTTTAATGACCTTTTTTCCAAAGGAGGAGGCGACACTGAAACCTTCATTTGTGCATTTGAAGCATCTTTCCCACCTCCTGAGACTCCCCCCCCCACCCCAACACTAAAAGGTCACCCCCCCAAACAGATGGTGTCACCTCCCCTGGGGTCCCCTGCTGAAGATGGGACTCAGCGGTGGCCAAGCGTTTCGCCACAGGGTCCCCCGGGGCCGAACGCAGGGGCGGGCGTACGCCCCGTACAGCTGATCTGTTTTCATTTGTGCCCCTAATGAAGACCGATGTTTCATGGCGGCAAGATGCGATCGAACCATGCTGTACATCTGTGCCGAGATTATTCATGCCGCTCGCTTACACTCCGTGAAAGCTGTGTCTCACACACCCTTCATCTATCATCCATTTCCCAGCCAGAATATGGTCACAGGACATTTTATACATATCCCGCGACCCTGAGCAGGAAAAGTGGTTTGAAGATGGATGGATATACATCCATGAAAAGATTTAATATATAACATTGTGCAAAAGTCTTAGTCAAATTTCAGGTATTCAAAAGCATTCATTTTTATTGTTTGCTTAGTCCCTTCAGGCTTCCAGTCACAGCCCTGCACAGTCCTTCCACAGGCAGCCCCATCCATCCTCCCTGCAGGGCCCGATCGCTCACTGCCATATTTAGCTTCACATGTGGCCATTTGTGGTCTCCATCCTGTGTCAGTCACCTCTGTAATGCTCATGAAACCCCCCCCCCCCCGTCCAAGGGCTATTATTCCTTACCTAGTACCTTATGCTCTTGTCTAAAGTGACATACAGTTTCTATCCAGTGACACATCCAGATTTTTTTTTTTATTGCAACAGTTAGCTTTAAATTCTTAAGGGGACTTGAGCTGCCAACCTCCTGGTTGTAGAGCATATTACTTTGGCCTTGTCTCCTACCCCATGCCTTCTCCTTTTGGTTCGAACGATTCCAGGTCCTATTTTCTTTCTGTACCTTCTCATTCATTCCATTCTCTCTTTCCATTCCTATTGATTTCCCTGTTGACAGCGACATAAATAACAAGAGTCATCAACCCAAGGGCATCGCCGCTGAGTGCAGTAAATCTGCAGTGCTGCGCCCTCGACTGGACCTCCGCCCTCCAGTGACACCCTGTAGCAGTGTCCCTCTACAAGAAACACAGCATGTTCATCCAAGGAATAGAATGAAATACCTCTACCTGTTTCCCCTGGGCGGAGTGGAGCTCAGTTTGAATCGTGTGCTGGACCTGAGAGGGGCCAGGAGCGCTTGTCAGCGATATTGCCAATGATGGATGCTGCCCGTCCAAGGCCCAGCTCTGCTCATACTAGGGAGGCATTAAATTGTCTTCATCATAGGCACGATTTGTTACCATTTATTAATCCAGCTGGTTGCCAAGATGGCTAGCAATCTCCAGTCCCTTGCCAAACAAGGGGAAGATAAACCTAATCTCCTGATTCTGTGTAAAATCACAATGCCTTTATGTTTTCTGGGGTCAGTCTTTTGATATCACAATCTTTAATTATTCCACTGATGTATACATTCTCTGTACTGCAGTAATACTACTGAGCCAAGAGAAATGACCAATAGAAATCTCTTCTACTTCTTTAAGTCATTTTCCAGAAAAAGCTAAACAGTTATGTCTTTGTGTTTCGTGCACGTTTGGTGCTATGCAATGGCCCGAGTGGCAACAATGATCATTAAAAAATTTTAATTATGAACATAAACCTTCAGGTTACTGAAGCTCTTCAACCAGTGTGGAAGAGAGACGATTTTATGTCTGGATTGGGTGAAGATAAGAAGAGATACCATGAAAAAGAAGAGAAAGAAATACGGAAAGAAATGACAGGAATGGTATCATTCTCAGCTCACAACTCTGGAGGCCAGTGCGTGTTTAAGCGTGATCAAGTCTAAAACCATCTGTGTGCACATGCATGGGATGGAGGAAAGCGGACCAGCTCCGGGGATCCCGCACAAACAATCAGCGTGAGCACAAAGGCCGGAGCGCCCACATGAGGAACATGAACGTGGGAGAAAGAACGGAAATGACGGGAAGCGTTTCACAAAAATGCTCGCAAGATGAAATGGGAATCATGAATCGGTTTAAGGGCTGGAAGCAGGCAGGTTCATTGTTATCACATAAAGCAGGACCACAAAGGGAATCTCAAGCTGCCATTATGATGCAAATGAGCTCTGGGGGATTTCTCAGTGCCCTCGGGATGTGTGTAGAGGTTCCCGTGCCTTTCTCACACTGATTGGGGACGTTGTTCTGGTAGAGAGGCCCAGCTAAGGGACTCCAGCAGATTCAGTTCTGTGCGATTAGGCCTGTCAGCCAAATCACAGGGGACTAAAGCCTGACAGGAACCCCAGAGACTTACACAATTGTATCACAAGCAGTGCGAGATATGTGACAGTGCACCACATGGGGCTTTTAGAGTATTGTATGTCATAACTACAGTCACTTTCCATAATTGAGTTCTGTGTCATTTCATTCTATCACTATTCCATTACTGAGTTTTACTTATTCAAGGAGCAAAAAAAAATTTTTTTTCTCCAGCAATTTCTAATGTGTTTTAGCTTGGTTGCTTAGATAATTATATTGTTGAAATCCATATCCTTTTATGTATATGAAAATAGGTGAGGCATCCTTAATCCAATCCCTTGAACCAGTAACCTTTTGGAGAGACCAGCTCCTAAATTATGCTCTTAAAGCAGTGAGTTTAAAAGGCAGGACGCGTACGGCGGACACCGGCGTGACACTGATGTAAATCACGTCGGGTCGAGCCCAGCAGTGTGGCACGTCGTGTGGCTTTCACGTTAATGGCGCCGGTTGTTATGCTGAGTGGCCTCTCTGTGGCTTTTCACGGATGGTCATTTTATCAAACCGAGCTCTGTTCACCCTGTCTGTCCGCTTTGCACCAGTCGCACCGTAAGCCCATCTTTTTTTTGCCCTGTTCCGGCATGGCGGAGTTGTGGAAGGGAAACGAGAGGCCTGAGTGACACCTTGGTAGTGTTGTGGATGCAAAAGAAAGAATTATTTAAAAATGCAAATGGATGTATTAGTTAATCATATAAATTATGCATTGGTGTTGTTGGGTATTAGTTAATTGGTTGATCCTTGTCCCTGTTTCTGATTGGCAGATACATGCTCTAGCATTCTCTCGGGATGGTAAATCGGATATATTACCTAATGTGTAGCATTAATAAATTTCTGTACGGTGGTTTTTATGTTCTCGTGCTTATGGTGGTGGTTCTCAATCCTTCTCCTGGCTCCCAACCCCCCCTGCCAGAATGTTTTCATTTCAGCCCACATTGCTTTCAACCTGCCACACTGATCGTTAGTCTATTAAGGGCCATTTATAAGCCTGATTAAGGTAGGAATGGAATGAAAACATTCAAGCAGGGGTGGCACCAGGAACAGGATTGAGAATCACCGGCTTACGGTCAGCAAACAATAAAAAGAGAGTTACTTCTTTTCATCCCTGTCATATGAGCGTTTTATTTCAGCAAATGCATGACATTTGGGAATGGCCCTGCAGAGCCAGCCGGTTTGGGCTGATGTCCCGCAGTCGGGTCTGACTGCGCTCAAGCAAGACTATCACAGTGATTCTAATTTAAAGAAGCGCTTTGGAGTATCTTCAGACACGAGGCTTCTCCTTTTTCACTGGCGCTGAGGTAAGAATGAGGAGTGCGGGGACACCCAAGGGTTTTACGGACCCACTGGAAGACTGCTCTGGCCCTGGAGACAGTCTGAAATAGACGGCATTCCAGTTGAGGAGGCAAACCGGACCAAGATAGGTTCTAAGCACGGATGTCTGAGCTATCCGATCCGCTCCCAACAGGAACGGGGAGAGGAGTCTAAAGCCGTTTTCGGGTCCACCAAAACCAAACGTGATCAAGTTCAGATGATCTGAGGGTTAGAGTGAGACAAAGGTGTCAGCTCACAAAAGTGTAAAAAATAAAAAATGTAACAATAAGAAGCATTTCCTGTCACCAAGCACCCATTTCCTGCTAATCACTGTTTATTTGTCAGAGCGTAAAACTACCAGTGCAAACATTAACATGCTTTAATGTGCAATTAATTGCATTATTAATTGTGTAATTGCGTGCAAAGCCTTAACATTAAATAGACTGAAAATGCAAATTGTGGAGCTTTAATAGTGCACCCAGAGCAAAGTACATTAACCTGCTGAAACCTTTTATTTTCCAAATAATTCAAGTATATCCATCCATTTTCCCTAACCTCATATCAAGAACAAGGTCAAAGAGAGGCTGGAGCCTATCTCAGGAAGCAGAGGACACAGGAGAGGCTGTTCTCTCGCAGGCCACACATTCACACACTATGGGCGATTTAGAGATTCCAGTTCTTCTAACTAGGTGCTAGAATGCAGGAAGAAACTGGAGTAACAAGAGGAAACCCTCATGAACACAGGAAGAACATGCAAACTCCACACGCACCAAGCTGGGAACTGACCCCACAATCCTGGGCGTGTGAGATCACTCTTTACTAGAGTGCAGCTATGTTCTTCCACAGATGTTCTGAAGCATGACAGCTAGCATACATCCTGCCAGTAATGGTGTCTGCATTGACCCATTGAGCCGTCAGTCAGCTGCAGTCATATTCGTCCGTAAAAAAATCAATCAGAGTGTTTATCTGTGTAATGGGGTCTATAGCATCAATAGTGAGACCAATAACCTTTGACCTATAGTAAGAAGGGGAACGTTTCTGTCAACAAAAAGGTTTTTTTGAGGGGCATAGAATCTCAGAACAAATCATATGTTGCACCTGACATAAAGTGCTCAACAGACTGTTTTTCAATTACAGTTACTAACAATGTAAAAATGAATAAATAAATAATGAAAAGTAATATCCGTCCGTAAACAAGTATCACAGATCACGAGTCACAGTGAGCACATTGTAGTTCAAGGCGGGGTCTGCTTCTGAAACGGACCCCAGTCCGCCATTAATGACAGATCTGCAGGATGTATGGGTAGCAACCGTCAGTGTTTATTTACAGGGATGTGTGGTCAGTGCAGAAAGCCCACATGCAGGGAATGTACGTCTGCCCCTTCCGGAAAGACTAATACTCATATGCATTACCAGCCAAAGTTTGGACACGCCAAGCAGCCTTCACATGGCCAGCTGACCTAAACATGGTAGATGGTTTTGATGGGGTTTGACCAGCGAGTGAAGCAAAAGCGGCCAGTGAGTGCACAGAATATATGTGGGACCTTCTTCGGGACAGCTGGAAATCAAACTCATCAAACTAGCATAGAGGAGACAGTAGCCTGTACCGGCGGCAGTTGGGGTTAAGCGTTCTGCCCACGGGCCCAATGGTGGCAATGCTCTGCCAACCACGGGATGTGAACCAGAAACCTTCTGAGTTCCAACCCACAGACCTGCCTCTCCCAACAAATGATTTTTTTGGGTGCAATACTTTTCTGGTCAGTGCATAGTTCCATATATGTTATGTTATAGTTTTAGTGTTTTTGTAATTATTCTAAAATTAAGATAATAGTACAAATAAACCTTTCTATGGGGAGGTTAATCCAAACTTTTGACTGAAACTACTGTTGTTATTTATATTGGTATCTATCTATCTATCTATCTATCTATCTATCTATCTATCTATCTATCTTTGTATTGGGCTTTTTCCTCCTTTTCCAGCACAGTCAGGAAGCTGGAGGAAAAAGCCGTTCACCACACGTGTGTCCAGGGTATGCTTGTGCATGTGACAAGTAACACTCCAAACTTAAAACAATACATGACAAGGCTGGTCAAAGCTTTGCACAGCACACCAATAGCATAACAGGTAAACTGCGAACATGCTTTTCTGCGTTGGGGGACTATTCTTGGCAATGCTTCACCATTTATGGTATTGTGCCGTTTACCCTCGGACAGAGACACCCAGGGCGACAGTTTGGAAACGTGCACGTATCCCAAGCAGCTTGCCAGGTCAGTCTCGCGAGGGAGGGGGAGGAGCTTCAGTGTGGTACCGCCAAGCATCTGTCTGTCAGCCAGCCAGGCCCCTTTAAGTCGAGGACCTGGGAGATGCCACAGCTTTACCCGTGGCATTGCCATGGAAACCTCGAGTTGGCCTATCACAGCGCAGCGCCGTCTGAAGAGTTAGTGCTAGTTTTCACACCAAACAGAGGACGTGAGGAGAGTGTGGCTCCAAACGGAATCAAAACATGGGGAAGCAGAATATACACAGCACTAGTGACACGCGTGACATCGAATCAGTCTCTCTGCTCCAGAAGACTGTGCCGGAATGACCCAACCTTTCTTAAGCTGTCATTCACGCTGGCAAACTTGGCAGAGAAAGATGTGGCCTCTGCCAGCCAAGGGACCCCTACATGTCTGTCACCCCCCAGAAACTCAAACTGCGCTTTTACAAAGAAACAAAAATCCTTTCTGTAGGATCCACGGATCCAATATCACCCCCTCCATTAGAGGCCCAACCAGCCATAACTACTTTTAGCAGTTTTCTTTAAAGAAAATCCTTATCAAATGTGAAAAGGGACACTCATTTCTAATGCTTAATACTGTTAGCATTTCAAGTGATGTAATGGGTTTAGGTTACCTCACTGTGGTTTAGGGGGAGTTATTTCTGACTGGACCATAACTCACAACCCCCCCCACCCCACAAAAAAAAGTAAGTAAATA
>JAABNX020000143.1:2751999-2764941 GCA_015163995.2 Mormyrus lacerda
TGAAGAGCACAAGGCCACGCCGACTGAAATGACGAGAGTCACTGGACTCTCTATCTGACTATCTCGCATTGAAGAGCACAAGGCCACGCCGACTGAAATGACGAGAGTCACTGGACTCTCTATCTGACTCTCTCACAATGAAGAGCACAAGGCCACGCCGACTGAAATGACGAGAGTCACTGGACTCTCTATCTGACTCTCTCACAATGAAGAGCACAAGGCCACGCCGACTGAAATGACGAGAGTCACTGGACTCTCTATCTGACTATCTCGCATTGAAGAGCGCAAGGTCACGCCGACTGAAATGACGAGAGTCACTGGATTCTATCTGACTATCTCACATTAAACATTTACATTAAACCGGCTGAATCACTACGGTCATGCAGCACTTGGTTTCAGATAGATGATGCTGCCTTTCATCAGCCAAGTCGTACATATATAAAACGACCATCTGTAAAATGGCCACTTATCTTTGTGAGTATGGCTCACACACGACTGTCAGCTAACCTGTGTGCATCCTCAGCCTCCCTCTTCATCACCTTCTATGTGCTGTGGGTTTCATCAAGGGCCATAAAAAGGAAAAGAGAGAGCCCCCTTCTCTGGAATGCCCCCACCCCCGCCGTCGTGCTGTCGACTAACTGCCAGTAGGTGTCACCAGACTCGAAGTAGCCAAACAGGATACTTGGGAGAATTCCAGCTGGACCGTTTAGCTGCTGTGCCCAACAGAAACAAAAATAATTGACAATTTTAAAACTGAGCTAGTCAGAAACAAAATAATTTCACAAATTAAAAATTCTAAAACAACGCTTCAGAATGTTAACCAGTGAGCCTCTCTCTTTCTCTCTCTTACACACACACAAGTTGGTCTTCCCATCTAAATGGGGACTGTGCATTAATTTCTATGGGAAAAACCCTAATCCCAATCACGACACCCTTAACCTCTACCCATCCCTAACCTTAACCATAAGTAACCAACCCAAATACAAGACTGGCATTTTTACTTTTGAGATTGCATTCACAGATTCTTATAAAACAGAGGTTATCCAAATGGGGACCTCAAAAGATGTCCCCAAAAGTAAGGAAATTTCAGATTTACTACACTCTGGGCCTCAAATGTGATCTATGCAAATCCATACAACACACATACAGAGGTTTGTAATTATATCTTAGTGGGGACTCTCAATTCATTTCTATGGGGAAAATTCTAATCCCAACATGACGACCTTAATCCCTAAACAGCCCTAACCTTAACAATAAGTAATCAAACAAAATATGAGACTTTAGTTTTTTGACTGCATTCACTGATCTTTGACCTGAAATGGTCAAAATATTAAATATTAACTAATATTTTTTAATATTAATATTAAAATAACAGGTTTTTATTACATTGTGGCGAACGCATACACACACAAATATACACACACACACACACACACACTGACACACACACACACAGCTCTCCACCACCGTTATTGCCACAATTCCACGTTTCAAGTTTTATTTGACTTTTGCTAGATGAATTATGTAATACAGAGCGAAACATCAAAACAAGATTATAATAAATTCAGATAAAGCTAGGAATAAAATGGCACTAATAATAATAACAATGACTGCAAAATGGAAAAAATAAAATAGAGGGCAGTACATCAACAATTGAAAAATGATGTGCATGCAGTGCCAGTGGGTGCAGTGCCAATGGATGCAGTGCCAGTGGGTTGATAAGGGGTGTCTGTGGCGCATTAGTGTTTGGAGCCGTCCTTCAGCATACGGACAGCATACGGTCTGGGGCTGAAGCTTTCCCTCAGTCTCTCCGGTCGGGCTTCCTGGGCTTCAGTTCGTGACGGCATCCACCCGACTGCAGCAGTGAGAAGAGGCTGTTGTTGGGGTGGGATGGACCTTTCATTATTGTCCAAGCTGAGTCCCTGCAGCACTGCCTGTGAGGGAAGCACAGCGCTATCAATGAATTGATAAATGGGTGGGTTACATAAATCTGAGCTGCCCTTTCCCTCTGCCAACATCGCCTTTGTCTGCACGCCCCTCATGGCTTTCTCCATCTCCCCTGTATTTCTCCGGATCTTTAACCGTACATACATCTTCCTCACATAAATCTGATTTCTTAATGCTTCCTTGCCCAGAACTGGGATGTATTCCAGATTACTGGGTCCCTTTTTCATCCATTATCCAATCTCCTACCCAGGCCAGGGCCAGAAGGGGGGGCGGGGGGTTAGCCACACAGCGAGGTACATAGGATGGGAGCTGACAGCACTGCCCACTGAGCTACTGTGCAGCCTGCACCATTATCCAAACAATTTCTAAGTGCCACGACGCACTATATCCATTAGTCCGTTTTAATCTAATAACCATTTCTTTGATTACAGTTTGAGAGATTTTGGAGCAGACTGTAGCAATCACTCGGCTTAAGGTGGACAATTTAAATGACGACGGGGGCTGTTCAAAGTAGCTTCATTTCAAGGTTGTTGATTTGCATTTTATTGTAATAAAATTCATTATTATCGATCCCTGTGGGGAAATTCTCCTTTGGCCTCCCCCTACTTGCGCTCTATAGGTGAGAGGTGGCTACAACAAGCTGTGGGTGGTTAAGGGCCTTGCGCAAGGACCAACAGATGTGTTGGGGCAGGACTTGAACCAGCAATTTTCTAAGCAGTATCACAGAAGCTTTTAGCCCACTGAGCCACACAATACTCCAAATCTAACTTCACATGGAATAATTTTATCATATTGATCAGATAGTTTCTGGCGCATTTTCGATCACTTGATTATTTTTAATGAACAGTCTGAATAATTAGCTGATATTTTGGCTTTTTTTCCCCAAATATTTTTCATACACTTTTTCCCGAAGCTTTGTCCTTTGACTTAAAAAAAAACACATTTGTATGCGCCTCCATGAGTGATTTTAATGTTTTCATTTTTAAGTAAAGTAAAATTACAGGCATTTAAGATATGTTAACCTGCGACTACATCTAAATAACCTTTATAATTAGAGAAGACCGGCTCAGTTCATACTGTAATAATGCAGACTACAGTTATGTTACTTTCATATCTATAATTCATTCAGGAAGCTTGTTAAGTACATTGGCCGTATTCGGAGGCTGGTTTGGTCATGGATAACACAAGAATCGTGGTGGTACTTATTGTAGTAAATTTTATTAGGGAGTAGCAATTAGGTGTGGGAAATAGGGGGAACGGGGGGGAGGGGCATCCATCCCAATATAAACGACCCCCCCCCACGCGCACACACTGTCCTTTCCAAAAAAAAAGACAAATTATTAAAAGTGTGTTCCTTGTCTTTTATGAGCCCACGAGTTACTGAGGTCAATTCGCATGCAGAGAGTTACAAGGAAACAACTAACGAAAACTGAATTTCAGTATCAGATGAAATCAGTTAATCATATGGATCAGTTTTTTTTTTTTTTTAGCTATGTTCAGTTGTGAAACTGTCCCCCCCCCCGCCCCCGCCCCCAAATGTCAAACTCCTTCTAACCCCACTGGGAAGTCGGTTAAACCATTTTGGGACTGACAACATTTTGCAAAGCTTCCCACTGAGAATTCGAAAGCTGAATTTCTCACGTTACTGAACGGGGTTTGTTTCTGTTTGTAGCTTGATAATTTCTGGTTTGCAGGCTAGGAAACCATGAGTTTAAAGGTTAAAATCGTGGGTGTTAAATGCTGTGTATGAGGGATCACAAGCCTGAAGAATTATCTAAAGAACTTTTAGAAAAGAAAAGCTTGCTGTTCATATTACTGTGTAGAACATTGCTTATTTGTTTAAAAATATTTTCAAAATACTTTTCAGACATGCAATTTGAAATATTAATGTTCCATATAAAGGATGCTTATCAGTGGGGGTTTTTTCATAAGCTCACACATTTCAATTCATAAAATGAACTGGGATCTGTAATGGCTAGTGTTTTGTTGATTTGATACTCCAAATTATATGTGCAAACAAAAAAAAACGAATGTATAAATACCGTAATTAGAATGATGTCCATGTTTTAAAAGACTGTAAACACGTGCCAATGGTTTTAAATCATTCCAAACCCACAAATACGTCATATGTAAAAAAGTTTTGCTGGAAACTTAAGGTCATGTCTGTTATCACTGATTAGCACCGTGATTTTCAGTGTTTAAACAGGTGTCATGTTTTCCAGCAAATGAAAATCACAGTGTAATAAAAATATAAAATGATGGATGTAGGTATCATAATATTCATATCTATATAAAAATAAGAACTCTAAATAGGAACTTAATCTGAGTTGTGTGAATCCAGTACAGAAATGATGGGAAAGTGATTCCTTAAGTGGTGGATGTCATCGGGGATACAGTGTTTACAGCGCCGCATGAGAGCAGGACTTGGTTCATATGAGAGGGCGCTGCAGTGTTTCTGTCGCGGCTTCTATTGTTAGCCGGCTAATTTAACATCTGCTGTGATTTAAGTGGAATTAAATGACAAAGGCAAAATGCTTTCTCGCTTACTAAAAGAGCATCAAGCCAAACAGAACGAACGGAAAGAACTTCAAGGTAAACTGTTTTTTACATATATCGTTTTTCTATATGAGGCCTAATATTGGTTGAAAGCCCGCCGCTATCGTGAATACAGATACCGAAGCTAGTTGCTGAATTGCACGCGAATCCACTCGCAGAGCCGCTGTATTAACGCCAAACCCAGAGTTGTTTCCCCATCCTTCGGCCCGCTTTCTTACTCCCGTTTTGTGTGCTGATTGGCTAATGTGTTGTCAACTCAATTGTTTAGTGGTTAATAGGGCTGCCAGTCATCAGTCAGTTTTTGTTGCAGGAAGTTACAAGCGCAGTCCCATACGTATATTTGTTTATATACATGTTTTCTTTAAATTTCGTTCTGTTTTTCTTGCGTTCATAACTGAGAAACGTAATTACTCATCAGAGCATGTAATACCTGAAAACGTACGAACACAGAAAGACCGCTTTCACTGTAGTAGCTGGTTAGCTGCATCGATTCGTTAGCGAGGTGTTTAAAAACATTAAAAATACCAAGTGCTGTTGCTGTTTTACTGTTAATTTTCCAGCAATATAATCATTTTAAAACACAAAACAGTTTTTTCGTTAATTGGTCAATCAGACTCAATTTTGAGCGCTAAACCATAAATCCATTTTAATGTTTTCGTTCAGGCTCATCGGTTATACTGTATATTAAGTTGCAGCCAAGTCACCAATCTTCCGATTATCAATTCCTGATATCTGATGAAATCAAATTCGTGTAAAAGAAGCACATGGTATATGAGTACTTATTTGAACAATGCATTCAAAATAAATTGTCTGTAGTTTTATAAATTTATAAACAATATTAAACTTTTTTTAATTAACCTATGTGGGCGTGAATGTAAAGATACTTGGAATTAAAAAGTCAACACTGTTCAAGTTTTGAATAAATTTATTAAGGCCTCCTAAATAATACAAGTTTTGTTGTTCGTGTTATCTGCATTGTGACCATTTAGCCTTGTAAAGCTGTGTTGTAATACTGTCTCCTGAATCTAGTGAGAAATGAAGATCGACAGGGTTCATGTACTTTTCAAAGCTAGTGAACCCGTGTTCAACTCACGAATAGGAGAGTCAGTTCATCGGTTGTTAACTGGAGATCAGCCTACTCTCTTCACAACTTGTGACCAAAGCTTGGTTCAGTTGTGTGCCAAAGGACACACTATTATCAAGTTGTGAATTTTGAACACGTAATTTCAGTTCACTACTGTTGCCCCCCCCGTTCCCGACGCAGAGAGACGCAGACGAGATGCAATAGCAGCTGCCACCTGTTTGACCGAGGCGTTGGTGGACCACCTAAATGTTGGGTAAGGTAGCGCACTCCGCTGTGGGTTTACTGCAGAGTCCTTTCTGTGGGGTTTTTTTTTTTTTGACAAAACCTTTATGGACTGTTGCTCTTTTTAACGTCTTCATCTGTGCCTCTTGGTGCCACCTCAGACACATAGCAGGAGCAAATACTGAAACAGCTGCCATCTGTCAAAAAAGTTGATGAGGGTTTAGTGCACTTAAACTACTACTGGAGTTTAAAAAAGGCATAGACCATCAGAAGGTGATACATTTGCCAGGAGTAATGAATGCTGTAGCTGCTGGTGAGTTTGCAGCACAAATATCACATTAGGTTAGTCCCTACAAATGTTCCCAAATCTTGTTTTTGTTGCCAGAGTATGCTTGTATTTGTTTTACTGTCATGATCTTAAAAATGCAAAAGAAAAAAAAAAAAGAAAAAAAAAGTTCTTTTGTGGGTGAAGTGGCGTTTCAGCTTGGGGCTGGAGGACCGTGTGATCTCCAAAAGGCTTTGTACATAGAAAATACTGAACACATACTTGACAAATGTCAACAAAATATCATCTGCATAATTCTGGGAAGCGTGGCATAGCAGATGTAATTACTCACACTGTTTACACAAGGAGAATGCATAAGCCCCATTGAAATTGTGTAATGATGTAATACTACATAGACATGGTGGGGGGTGGTGTTAACATGACTTGCTATAACAGGGTCCTTGTCTCATAGGTACTGTATGTGTTCAATTTGAATATGTGACAGAATGTGACGTGCTGTCCCATTCCTGTGAGCAAGAATAAACACGCTGTAGGATGGAAGCAGCATCCCAGATGACCTCACACTGAGGCTTGGAACTGCTTTCCATTTATATTTCGGGTCTAGTTGTTGGTCAAGTGTCGTAGCAGTAGGACTGTTGAAAACCTACAGTTTCTGGCCACAACTGGATCTCTGAAGTGGTTTGCAGACAACTGGTGTCTGTCTCAGCAGTGTGTCAGGGTCCCTTTTAATGCTTGTCATCAGAACACATACATTTAGCCCACGGATATTTATGTTAACGTTTTTATTATACGGCTTTCTCCCTAGTTCACCGTTCTGGGCATTTGGACAGTGTGCGTACACATAATTCATGCAGGTGTATTAAAACAGGTAATCAACACAAGCACGATCCCTAACATTTGTTATTTACATTTTATGTAGCAGGTGCTTTTGTCTAAATTGACACACAGGTGAGAATTGTAGATAAGGGTCAGATGGTGTCGTTGGAGAAATTGGGGTTAGAGGCTTTGAACAAGGGTTTAACCATCTCTGCTAGTCATGGGATTTGAACCAGTGACCTTCTAATCACAGGCACAGAGCCCTAACCTTTAAAGCCGAGCACCAGCTCCCACGAACGTTTCTGTCCATCTGTCTTCCAGCCTCTCATATAGAAAGAGGTTATTGGGGCAGTGCACAAGGACTGCGCCATGCTGTCACACGCTCTTGCCGTATGCTATATAAGAAATCATCTTAATGCAAGATCTTTACATGTTTCCACCAGCTCATTGTGTTGTGAGTCGTGTGTCTGAAATGCTTTTTAAAACAGAAACAGTTATTGCTTATTGATAAGAGTGAAAAGTTACACAGTATCTAAAAACAAGAACTGGATCTCCCTACCCAGACATTACTGCCCATCCAGTTATGGTCCTCATGTGATTAGATCACAAGTGGTCAAATTCCATCAGAATGCAAACATTCTCACCTGCACATACTGGAAATACCTTGTCAGTCTTTTAAAAGCAACAAGATGCTTTTTCATAAATGACGCTTTTGGTGACGTCTTTCTAAAAGTACAGTTGTTAGAAAGATTGTGTAAATGCCCTTGCCTCTCCGACGCCCTTATTTCAGGATGACCTTACGGCCCCATTACTGGAAGCACTTTGCTGGCTTCATTGATCAGCTATGTGGCCTGGCAGCGTGATTAATGATGAGGTCATGTGATTAATACTTAATATTGATTATTTTAATGACGAACTCGCCCAAGATCCTGGTCAGCAGTCTGGCTGGGAGTACTGTTGCTGTTTTAATGTCAGGGTTATTTTGATGCTCCTGCTCCAGGTGTATTAATAGCTGAGTCACATGGGCCTTGGACTCCCCAGTCTGGCAGGCACAGCTGACTTTACGTTTGTGTGTTTGTGAGTGTGGTTTTACCTTTTGGCTCCTAAAACGCTTTACGGCTTCTCTGCCTTTGTAAACGCGTCCGCAGCTGTCGTCACTCAGCACATGTGCGCATCTTTCCCGCCTCAGGGTGGCCCAGGCCTACGTCAACCAGCGGAAGCTGGACCATGAGGTGAAGACACTGCAGGTGCAGGCCAGCCAGTTCGCTAAGCAGACAGCGCAGTGGATCAGCATGGTCGAGGGCTTCAACCAGGCCCTCAAGGTACGGAGCACCCCTTAACGCCAGTCTGCGTCTCTTCACAGGGGTTGATTTTACATAAGCTTTAGTTTCCAGGTCTTTGGTTTTTAAGTGCTTAAACATTTTTGTGTTTTCCCACCTGTAACCAGTTGTCAGTTTGTTGGGGTGGGGATGGTAAATTATTAGTTAAATTAACATACAACCATCTGTCTTCCAACCAGTTCCAACCTGGTCAGGGTCACAGGGACAGCCTGGAGCTTCTCCTAGCCAGCTTAAGACAGTAGAAGTTATTGTTATTATCATTAATAATTTGTGATCAATAATAATGATCCATTAATTTTTAAAACCCTTTTGCCAAGATAAACCATTTAAGAAACATGTGATTTCTTGCGCTGTATTTTCACCATAGGTCATAAGCTATGACTAACACCAAGACTGCTTGGATAAGCTTAAGCACCTGTGGCAGCAGCTTAATCGGTTAACGTGGGATTAGCTGCCCTGGCTGTTCCTGTTTTCCCGCAACGATCAGTTGACCGGAGCTGATGTGTAACAGGAGCTTCTTTGTTGGGCGTGTAGCTCATGCCGTTATGAAACGGCTCGAGAGTGAGCAGACTGCTGGTCATATAGTGGTGAGTCTTTCCCTGGAACCTCATAGAAATGTGGCCACGCCCCTTTAGATCAAACGGGGGCAGAGTGCCGGTGAACCAGAATATCAGGTGTCTCTGGGCCCCCACGGACCCTGACTCACAAGCCCCACTTGGTTTTCTACACCCTGGGAGGCAGAGACCGCCCACCCGGCCTGGGTCTGGATGGTTCCATAGGAATTTCCTCACTCTGTTTCACTAGAACTGGAACCAAACCTAATATTCACCTTCAGAACTCTATATGCCATAAACATGCTGTATTTTTATAATATATTTAAAATAGCTTCATGGGGCCTTTTATATCAAGCGAGTAATCTGGAAAATTCCTCAAATGATATATGTTTGTTATTTATGTGAGTTACATCTGTATGTCAGGTTACGTTCCAGCTCTTCTCCTTTAAATGTATTTTAAATGTGTATTGGTTTAATGTAGGCTGATTCAACTCAAAATGTAAAGAACGCAAGTTGTTTGCTTAATGAGCTGCACATTAATTCTGTTCGGGCTCACGGGGTGGGGGGGGGCAACCTGGATGGGGTTCGTCGTAGATTAATCAAATGGCAGCGGGTAGCATAGTGGTTAAAGCTATGAACTTCAAATCTAACGGCTATCGATTTGAGTCCCAGCAGGCCTGCAGCTGTTGTCTAGCACATTGCTGTTTAAATCACGGTCCTCAAGGGCTGAGCCCTGCTGGTTTTCCAGCCTTCCTTTACCTGTGAGCCCGGTGTGAAGCCTCTGGCCAATCAGAATCAGTAATTATTAAAGTAACTGCCTGGGAAAACTGAAAACAAGGCCTGGATTTGGAATCGAAGGCCATATTTTAAGAGCCCTGGTCTGGGCCAAGAACTTTAACCTGTGTTGCTGCAGTGACAGGCTGAATTCTGCCGGTCGTTTTTGAACTCGATGGGATATTAAAAACCAGCATAGAGTCTGCCCTCCGGCGCCAGGTGACAGACCCCGCAGATTCTGCGGCGTAACCCCACCCTCGTCATCGCCTTTGTTGTCGCCATTTCCCGGCAGATGTGAGCCAGACCGGGCAGCACCTGTCACAGCTGCCTTCGCTGTTGAATGGGGAGGGGGTGTCGAGACGGAGTGTGACTCTGAGTCATGGTGGCACAGCAAAGGCTGAGGGACGGTTAGGCTGCCCACCGGCCTGCATGTCTCTGTCACTGACCATGAGCTCAGTTTTCTTTGCCGTATCAGTTACTACACAGACAAATGAATCACCGGGGTCTGTGCTCAGGGGATATTTTTATCATGTATTCTCAGCATTTACAGGCTTGTTTTTGTACAAAAATGATCCCATGGAAATTTAAGACTGTAAAGGAAATCTCTGAACAGCACTTGTGCACCTTACTGGTGTACAATGTAAAAATATCTCTATCGCCCTCTAGTGTTGCGTGCACTGGCACTCATTCATGGCTGTTAGACTGTATGGATGCAGTGCAACCTTGACTTTCAGTAGCAGTTGCGTTCACAAGTACCCTGCTTTAGATGTCAGCTAGCGTCTCTGTGTAGTGGTGTGCAAAATGAGGCGCTGGAGGCCACAGTGGATGGGATTTCCTAGCTTGGTTTAATCCTGTGGGAACTTCTACAACAATCTGTGGAATGTAGGATGAACCGGTTAACGATGGGAAGTTTCCTGTAATCCCACCAGACTTTTTATCCCAGTTCTACCAGTAAGTGAATTTAATTGTATATGAATGTATGCCACACTGCAATGGACTGGAGCAGAGGTAGGCAGCCCTGATCCTGAAGTGCCGGTACCCAGCAGGTTTTCCATCCTACCGGGTCTCTGATGAATCTCACCTGATCTCAGGCAGATAGTAACTCATCAGGTATGATAGAAAACCTGCTGGAAACTGGCACTCCCAGATCTGGATTGCCTACCCCTGGATTAGAGTAATGGAGGGTGCCTGCCCTGAGAAGGGAAAATCCATTGGCCTTTTTGGAGGTGCCTGAAGGTGAACTTTGCTTCTCTACATTTGTGTTGTACAGGAGATTGGAGACGTGGAGAACTGGGCGCGCAGCATCGAGATGGACATGCGCACTATCGCCACAGCATTAGAGTACGTGCACAAGGGGCACCTACAGGCTGCCTCCTCCTAGCCCCACCCACCTCTGCTGATAGGCTGACACACAGCAGGGGGAGTGGCCAGGGCCTTGGCTGACAGCTTGTATCTGATTACTTCCTCTCCAGGATGTTGTGCCACTATGAACGTGCTGGGACATGAATGGCTTTTTGGTTCTGTGGTAGGTTGTTGTGATGTTGATGGGCTGGCAAAAAGAGTATTCCTGTGTTGGAAAGACTAGCTGCCCCCATGATATGATAAGTCAGAATGGGGTTTTCCCACAGGATGACCTGAGGTGGAGCAGAATGAAGGTTTGGATTATGTAACGTATTTGAAAATAAAAACCAGTTTTTGTAAAAAAAAAAAAAAAGTTTATTTTTTCTTCTAAAAATAGCAATATACAGATTCTTAAAATAGCTGAATATAGTTTTATTTTGTTAAGGTCAACTTTTTTGTTTTGTTTGCAATTTTGTACATTAAACTTTCTTTTTCTCCCTGGGGTGGAATAATTATGCTATAGTACATTTCTTGGACATAGCTCCAAAAATATTAAAATGAAAATAATTTATATGTTGCAAAAATAAGTAATGGAAGGGCCCATCTCAATAGACCTAGTGGTATAATTCCCACCTTTTTAAAAATAAATAATAAACATATGGTCTTTCTGAACTGCTAAAACACTATACAAAACACTCCTTTCTTGGAACAAATTGCTGAAATTCATTTATTGAATCTGTCACTCATTTGGAGCAACTTTAAATAATCTTCATCTAGTTAGACACAATTTGAAGATCATGAGTCACCCTTTTTGGAAAATTCAGAAAACATTTTCATTCATCAAGGTACATTTTGTACCGGGGAGGGTGATGGACAACAACGGGCAATTGGAGCCTATTCCAGGAAGCACCAGGCATAAGGCAGAACACACCCAGTGTATTGATGTTTCAGAAATCATATGTATATATTATTTACTTGCTTAACTTCTTGCAGCGACTACGCGGAGGTAAACCGAGAATCATTAGCAATTAAAAGCCCAATTAAAACCACTACTTATTGTTCCACGTGTGTTGCTTGACTTTCTATCAAGTTACGATATATATTTTAAGGAGCGATTGAAATATCCGTTCCATAACAGTTGGATTTATTTAATAACAGGGCAAATGCTAGCTCAAGCACCAGAATTCATTATCACGTGATGTAAGTTGTTATGGGTGCTACATGCTGCGTTTTTACATGTGTGTTTTGCAAGCATGATGTAATACTGAATTACCTAAAGGATCATTCGACCAGCAGCTACAAATGCCACGCCGAAGTGCTGGTGTTATAAAACTGCTCTGATATCGTTGCTCTCCCGGTAAATCCCTATCCGGGTTGTACGTAACCGTGAAAAATAGACAGGACGTGAGATTTCGCGTTATGGGTTTGCTCTAGTTTATTTTTATGTTTTTACCTGGAAGACAAAGAGCTTTTGGAAAATACACAGGAGATGCCGAGTACTTTTTGTATCATGCGCTTTCATAGGCCTGTAATAACGAGACCGATTCGCCTTCTGTCTTATGTCTAGCAGTGTGAGGTTCTTAATTCTCATTCACCTTCGCATTTTAACATTGAAGCCCACAATCGTAATCCAACTATCTTGGTTTTATCGAAAAATATAAAGAACTATCGCGATAAATGTTTATTGTGCATGTTTAATTTCATTAAAGTAAAAATTCTCTACTCACAGCTATAATTAAAGTCTAACGTACAATGCTGCCAACCATATAATTTATACTATGCATTGTAACTTTTAAAAGAAGGCTGTGCCTGTGAGTATTTTAAAAGGCCATTTCAGGACCACTAGGTTGCCTGTAGGGACACTGAAGGACAGGGGCGGATTAACGCACAGGCTAGATATGGCTTAAGCCTAGGGGCCCCACGTGTGCCAGCCTGCAAGGGGGCTCCCATTGGCCAGTAAAAAATATATAATTTTATTTAAATTTGCATACGAGAAAATATCTAAACTGTATTGGCCCACAA
>JAABNX020000143.1:2766303-2779700 GCA_015163995.2 Mormyrus lacerda
TAGGGTGCAATGTTATCCGTATTTCTTTAAATACATATTGTTTGGACGAAAATCCGGTTGTAGCTCATTGTCTACCTTACCACTGTTGAATAGACCTATATATTGTGTTGTAAGAACGTTTTGTTTAAGATTTATTGAGCCGCAAAGTTCGAATCTGCCAATGTCTTTCCAACTTTACCGAACTGCGCCTCACCCCCTTGTTTTGATTATCAAATTGGCCATTTACGCACGCAGGCGCACACACTGCGGATTATAAATAACAGATTTGTCTTACTTAGCTATAGGCTGTCAGACAGTGAGGCTGCAGGAACAAATCTAGAGTCGGGGGATCCTGAAGAAAGGGAAGATCAAGGTGGATTTCACCTGAAACAGTGAACAAAAAGAAAAAGGTATGTTTTTAAATTAATTGTCAAGGTTTCGATGTGAGTGCTGTTTAGTTGCCATGAACAGGACTACTGTTATCAAATTCTCTCTCGTTTTTATTTTTTATTTAGTTTTTGTGTTTTCAATTTCAGTTTTGATGCATATAGTTTTAGTTTTGTGTTTTTTTTCTGAAAATGGATAGTTTTCCTTCCGGTTTGTCAGTGTGACAAACATTCAGATACAGGGTTGCCAGTTAACGCATGTGGCATCATCTTTCAGACTCACGCACACGCGAGAAATCTGACGACAGAACTGGATTATTCCATTATAAACCTACAATTATCTGCACCAAAAGCCTTTGGGTAGTTTGCAAACCCTAGAGACTATTTACATGGTAATAAAGCTGTTAGTTACATTTAAATGCGTGTGTAGCGTAGTCTAATTGAAAATTTCACGCCAGCCAGCTGACCGAAGTTGGCAGCCCTGCAAACTTTGTAAACTAAAAAACAATTGTGTTTTTAACCTAGACAACATAATATTTTTTGATAATTAGTGGTATTCGAAGATTTCATGAACAAAATAGTTGTTTTAGAACAGGTATGTGCGTGTGTACGTGACCGGGAGAAGAGATCCCCGTTATTCTCAGTCCGGATGACAGTAATCCACACACAAACTACCGTGTACTGTCACGACGTTTGTACATCTCTCTTACTAAAACAAACAAACAAACAAACAAACAAAAAAACACCGACACATAGTGCCGATCTTGTGTCATTCTTCCGAAACAGGAGAAACAAACCAGTGATGTTGCACTGATATTATTTTCCCGTAGTCGATTCGTCAGTTTATCGGGTGATATGTCTGGACCAACAAAAATTACTGGTTCTAAATCATTAGGAAATAGTATAGGCCTAATGCATATGAAAATGCTACGTTTCTTTAACGTGCATTTCAGTTACATTTTCGTTTTTTGCTTTCATGATATGCATATATGTGTATAGGTTAAATTGCTAACATGTTAAGGAAAATGTATATCCCTTTATCTATGCGATTTGTTACCGGAAAATGCTGGAATAGCACGAAGAATGGCGAAGAATTTCAGAATAGTTCGTTATTCGTTTTGGGGAAAACTGAAATTCGTTCACGTTCATCCGAGAAACCATAATTAATCCCTACCGCTCATTGGAAGAGATGCTGACTACTTTACTACCTTATTAACGTTTTGGACATTTCCTTGATTATTACAGGTTACTCACATCTTCAGCAACGTGCCTTATTCCATCTTATGGGCGATCGCTATAAAATTCTTGAGTACCGAGGAGCTGCTCAGTGCGGCCCCCTCTCTTCTCACTCGAACTCACGGCTGTTTCGCTATATTGATGACAGACATTTCACAATTGACTTCACTTTCCAAAAAAGTCTTATGCTTCTTATTCACGTTTTAGAAGTTACCAATGGGTACAAATAGAGCATACAATATAAAATAATGGTATCATTACATTTGAAAGTATGTTAACATGCACTGCATAATGAATTTCTTTAAGAAGTCTAACTCTGTGATTGACTGCAAGTCATCTGCAAACATCTGTAAAAATTAGCAGGGGTCACTCCCTGTGAAAATGGAGATAACCGTTTTATGTTGCATTTAGCGAACACTTTTACCCAAAGCATCATGCAGATGAGGATCAGAAAGCAGTGCCCCCCCCCCCCTGACTACAGCAGTTGGTTAATCAATGGCCCTGTGTTAAGATTCTGTCCGCCATGAAATTGAACCTGCGATGTGAACAGTCCCCTTTTCTGCTGTGCTGTGCAGATTGGAGGTCAGTCGGTGTTGACGAGTGTATTCAGATCATTAGAGGACAGTCTTAAGTGATTGTGTATGTGTATTGTTTGCAGTTATTGACACGTACTGAAGCCTTAGAACTTGTTTGCCGTTCATGTTCATTTGTGTTTTTGGTCTCGGGCTGCTTGTGTTTTATTTTTTATTTTTATGTCTTCTGGGTACAGAAGATGGATGGATGTATTGCGAGTGTGTGAGGGGCAGAGCCCTGCACTTGCATGCTTGTAATCTTAGATGCTAGTAATAGGTTTTGGACCCCAAGAAGCTTATGGCTTTAGAACTAAGGCTTTTGAATTTTCCTGGAAATAATGACCCTCTGTAACTCTCCATTTTTGCTCCAGGGTCCTGTTGTGTTTCATAAGAGACTAATTCTAGCATATCTCATGGGCTTTCTTTAACATTTAGCACTGCTGCCGTCACCATGCGTATCATGAGGACATTGAATAAGACATCGGATCTAGATGTCTAATTTTATTGGATATTTCAAAGAATGAGGGGAGACATGGCAGTGCAGTGGTTAGCACTGTTACCTCACACCTCTGGGACCCGGGTTTGAGTCTCCGCCTGGGTTACATGTGTGTGGAGTTTGCATGTTCTCCCTGTGTCGTCGTGGGGTTTCCTCCAGGTACTCCGGTTTCCCCCCACAGTCCAAAGACATGCTGAGGCTAATTGGAGTTAATTAATTGCCCGTAGGTGTGCATGTGTGAGTGAATGGTAGCAGTATGTGAGTGTGCCCTGCGATGGGCTGGCCCCCTGTCCAGGGTTGTTCCCTGCCTCGTGCCCATTGCTTCCGGATCCAAATAGGATAAAGCGGGTTGGAAAATGAATGAATTACAAAGAATGTTAAGTGATTAGGGAAGGTGAGTGGATTTTCCCACGAGAATCAAAAGATAAAAGCAATGTTGCAATTAACTTCTGTTCAAGAATATCTTCAGACAGTGGCATTCTTAGAATTGTTGCCGATGAATAACGAAGATTTGTCAGCAGCATCATGGGAATAAGAAAAGCATCATGAAGAAAAATAAGAGCTGTGAATGTTATACAGTATTAAAAGGCAGAGTGGAAGCCAGGTGAAGGGGGTGGGGGGGGGCTGGCGATGGGTAGCAAAATAGTGTTTTTTCACACGACAGAAGTAAATGGTCCAAGGGCAAGCAGAGAAACTCATTCCTCTGCATGACAAAAAGTCACAGAAAAGACAAAGACCCCGAAATGAGAACAGAATGTGCCTCAAACCATTAAGGAAGCCAGTATTGAAATGTCAGCACAGCTCTGCCTTAGCAGTAAGTAATATTAGGCAGTTATGTTTTGTAATAGCAGTGTTCCTGCAGCTGGTATGCTGTCTGTTGCAAATCCTCACAGATAACCATTTGCATCTTACAACGGTCTTCAATGTTTTCAAACCTACTTATAATACCTACTAACTGAAAGATTCAATGGAAGTTTGGGTGTTTTTCTCGTTCATTCTAGGTCAGTTTGATAGATGTATCTTATCCTGGTCACAGTTGGAGTCTAATAAGCACTTTACGGCACCAATTCACCTAATCATGTTTATAGGCTGTCTGTCCAAAGGAAACTCTGCCAACACAGGGAGGACATGCATCCTTGCGCATAGGCAATGGATGCCATTCAAACTGCCAAAAACTGTGATGTAAAGTGACAGTGATGCACGCAGAGCTTTCACTATGCTGCCCAGTGTCATAAACGCACAGCATATTCACTGAACTGAGGGCTCCATCGTGTGGTCATGTGTGGTACTGTGGCCTCATCCCAGGGGCACCGCTATATAGAAGAAAAGTACATATACAAAATTGTGGGTAATGGTCTTAGCAGAGCTCATGGAACGCATCTCAAATATGTGTAGCTGGCCCATTTTAATTGAAGTCTGAAGTACAATATTACATTTAAAAACAAAAACTACTCCAGGGGCAGCGGGAAAAAATGGCTGACCTCGTGCTCTGATCCGTATCTGTCTGTCTGTCGGTCTGTCTGTGTTATGGACCCATCCCAGGCAGACACAGATACAGGGTTTGTTCTGTCTTTGCCACACTGTATATATTTTTGATATATGTTCACACATAATGAGTTGGGAAACAGCGTAGGGACGGCATGGAGGACCCCTGGACGTTTGGGCTGGCAGCCGTGCTGGTTGCCTGGGTGCTGCTCTGGCTGTGGAGGGACCACCTGCTGATCTCGGACGTCGAGCAGAGGCACGTCTTCGTCACCGGCTGCGACTCGGGCTTCGGCAGCCTGCTGTGCAAGCGGCTGGAGCGCCGCGGTTTCCGCGTGCTGGCCGGCTGCCTGACGGAGGCGGGGGCCCGCGAGCTGCGCTGCGCCACCGGGCCCAACCTCAAGACCTGCCTGCTGGACGTGACGGACAGCGAGTCGGTGCGGCGCGCGGCACAGTGGGCCAAGGAGGAGGTCGGGGACAAAGGTGAGGAGACGGCACAGTTATGAGTAATGGGGCCAATTTATCCAGGCAGAGTGACTCGGTCCAGTTTCCTGCTCGTGGCTCCTACCGCGGGGCCCTAATAGGACTTGAGCCACTAACATTCTGGTCAATGTCCTTCACCTCTGGCAGTGCATTTATATCAGCAAGAGATAAGAACAAAATAAAACAAGATAGCATAAAATACTATAAATGCCTGATTGCTACTGTGGATATTTAAAATGATATAACAGGAATTTATTTTCTGATAACTAAATAAATCTACGGACCAAACTTCCACTGCATCACTAGGAACATACCCTGCCTCCTGAATTTGTGAAGAAATGCTTTCTGTATGTATTATAGCTTATGTTATAACCATCCTCTTCAGCCATGGGCTGGTTAATGCATAGGCTAGTCTAGGATATGGTCTAGGGTCTCTGCAAAATCAGTACCCCATCTTGGGGGAAAATTGAATGATTAAACTAATTAAATCTGGCAGATCAACCCAGCAGATAAGATAATCTGTCCCACCCCTCAGCCCCCGTTTGATTTCTCCTTCGCTGTGATTGCCGACAAACAATATCCCATAGTTTGTAATGCAGAAATACCCTGATTGACCCCACAAGCTTCTGGTGAGTGGGACTCAACCGTAGGCTTGTTCTCGCAGGGCTGTGGGGCCTGGTTAACAACGCGGGCCGCTCCATCCCCATGGGCCCCACAGAGTGGATGCAGGTGGAGGACTTCCAAAGCACACTGCGAGTCAACATGATGGGTGTCGTCGAGGTGACGCTGGCCTTTCTGCCCCTGCTGAAGCGTGCCCGCGGCCGCCTGGTCAACATGGCCTCCGTCCTGGGCAGGGTAGGCGCCAACGGCGGCGGATACTGCATGTCCAAGTTCGGGGTGGAGTGCTTCTCCGATTGCCTCAGGTTATTTACATCCCCATTCAAGACATTATTCATCATGAATGTTTGTTTGTCTGTTTCTTACCTGTTTGTATGTGTGTTTTTTTGTTTTTCTGAGGGTGGCTTCCGGACTAAATTTCCCCAGAAAACCTGACCTTGCAGATACATCTTCATAAGGGCAATTTCTTATTTTGAAACAACGCAAAGACTTAATATGCAATCGGCAATTGGATGTTTTCACTAGCATTCTCTTAGGCTCAGTTAAAGTGAGTATCAGTATCTGTTATGGTCCAGTCCGGTTTGACAGTGACAGGTAAACAAGCTTGAATGTAAGTGTGTGTTTGATATGCATCCTTACAATTAACGGGGGAGGAATTTCAACTTTTTACTGTATTGACCTTTTGGGTTCATCTGTTGAACAGTAATGTTGTATTTTTGATCTGGGCAAAAGGCCTGAAAGAGAGCTTCAGTTTGAATTACCTACTAATATGGATGAAATTAAATACGAGTGGTTGATAGGTCAGTTTGGAAAATCCACACCTTCCTTTTCCCAGGCGGGACATTCACTACTTTGGTGTCAAGGTGTGTATCATTGAGCCAGGATTTTTCAAGACTGCCATAACCAGCCTGGAGCCCCTGGAACGGGAACTGCACCGCCTATGGGGTCAGCTGAGCCCCGAGGTGCGCGAGAGCTACGGGGATAAATACTTCGAAAATTGTGAGTCAGGTTGCGTTTCCCTTCCTCAATCTCAGGGTAGAGAATTAGTTTGATAGCAGTTGCATTCGCTTTTTTTATTTAAAGAGACTTTTTAGTCTGTTCATCCATCATCCATGACAACTTTTCCAGAGCAGGGTCATGTTTTGGCTGATTCCCGTCCCTGAAAGCACAGGCCATGAGGCAGGGGACATTTTAGGAAGGATGCAGGATGTTCTATCAGTCCATATTAGCTGGTGTAATTTGCTCTGCTGTGCTCTGCCCATAAGCATCTTCATCCATTGGCTCATCCCACACAATGTGTCACAAAGTGCTGCCGGGTCTCCTTTCTCCTAGCAGCCCTCTGGGCTCTCTGGGTGCACACTCATCCCCACTTACTGCAATTGGGCAGTGTTCTGAGTGACAGGCTACCTAGCCAATGACCAGGCCAAGTACAACCAAGCATACAATAATCAGCAGTTCTCATTTTATGTATAAACGCTTGTTTTTGTACTGCCGGTGTAGGCTGCAATGCGTTTTTATGTAGCATGGTGGCAGTATATCCTACTTTTAAGTTAATAAAATATATTTATCTGTCTATACCAGTTACAGTCTACTGTCTGTATCATCACAGTTAACACATTCCTACATACAGTCACACACTGTGAGTAGTTCTAGAGACAGAAATTCACATTACCATATGCCTTTGGATTACAGGAAGTAAACTCATCAGACCCTGTGGATAACCTGTAAATTCCATGCACAGAGCTGTAGGCAAGAATCAAATCCACAACCCTGGGGGGGGGTGAGGGTATAATGTTAATCACCATGCTACCCACCTATGCCACTATGCTTCCAGGAGTACCTAAGGTTCAGTGCCTTTCTCAAAATACAGGAGCGGCACCTCTTGAGGTTTGAACTAATGACCTAAAGTCATGGTATTGTAACCTGAAGGTTGCTGGGTCTAGTCCCAGGAGGATCCCTTTCTACGGTTCCCTTAAGCAAAGCACTTCACCCGAATTCATCCATTAAAAATAAGTAAAGTGGCCTCAGCCTATAATTCCAGGCTAACACACTTGTGTAGTTCAGCTACATGGGGCCACCAGCTTTAGGCAGAGTTGGGTCAGGATCCCTGTTGTGTGTGTGTGTGTGAGTGTGTGTTCTCCCTGTCTTGAACTGGTTTTTGCTGAATGCTCCTGTCTCTCCTCCCGTAGCCCAAATGGATGCATTAGGCTAATCGGTGTCTCTAAATTGCCTGCAGTGTATAACTGTGTATGTGCCCTGTGATGACTGGAGTCTCACCCATGGTGTCCCTTTGCCTCATACCCTGTGCTCTCCGGGAAAAGCTCCAGGCCACCCCCTGACCAAGATAAGCGATTAGAAGGTGGACAGATGTACTCTTCTTTAACCATACTTTCTGCTTTTCCCACATCTCGCCACCCGGCCCTATACGAACACATCTCTAGACATCAAGCTTCAGCGGCTGATCATGAACAACTTGTGTGACCCGGACCTGAGCAAGGTGACAGACTGCATGGAGCATGCCCTGATGGCGCGCTACCCCCGCACCCGCTACAGCGCCGGCTGGGACGCCAAACTGGTCTGGATCCCACTCTCCTACACCCCCACCTTTGTCCTTGACTCCGTGCTCAAAATGATGATGCCCCGTCCAGCTCACAGTGTTTAAGGACGCAAATTAAATCTGGGCACGCACCAAGCCGACAGCAAAAAAAAAAATTAAAAAATGCCGCCAGCCAAGGCAGACGTAGGATCAGCTCCTTTCAGTTGTGGAAATTTGCACAGGAACACACTATCGTGACTAAAGGTGACGGCTGACATACAGACCAATCAGAGAGCTCAGTTTCACCAACTACCTCTGCCTTTCGACGTGCTGAATCAGCCAAAACAGCGCCAACGCATTCAACTATGCCACACACACCGGCGCAACAGGGAGTCACTGACTCTCACTGACAGCTCAACAGCTTTCCACGGCCAAAAATCGGCTTGGTGTGTTCCATGATTAACCAGAGACATATAAAGGTTGTGCAACTGCATTGAATACAGTTCTGTAACATTACAAAGACCCATGAGTAAAATCCACACTATTGTTGTTGCATATTTCTGAATTGCAATGGTGTCATGTAGATGTCAAAATGTTTCACTGTGCCATCTGTGTAGTGAAAAAACATTCCTTCCAGCCTTGCTCTGCACACACACACACACACACACATAAACAGCCAAAGCCATTTGTGGTTATGTTCTATGCCTTTAAAACCCAAGTGTTATTTCCAATGAAACTCGTCTTTTGTTGAGTACAAATCCATTAATACCAGACCTTGCTTGTAAGAACATTCCTGAAATTCTAGAAATGTCACATTTCTATTATAACATCCTTGTTTGATCAAAATCAGTGTTTACTTTCCCAAAATAAAGTTTTGTGTGTCCGTCCATTCTGTGTTGAGGAATCAAAGCGAATGGTTGTTCTACAAGGCCTTGTATCTCACACTGAAGTAATAAAAAAACGAGGTTTGCAAATCATAAGTCAACCACTAATAGTGCTAATCAGCATGGGAATGGAAAAAAAGGTTAGTTTGCTTTTTACATACACTGGGTCATGAGTTAAAGAAATCAGAGAGAGTGGACATAGCTCATGCTGTGGGCAGTGGTGGCTAAATGGTTAGGGAAGTACACTTGTAATTGAAAGATCGCTGGTTTGAATTCCCAACCAGCAAGGCGCCACTGAGGTACCCTGAGCTTCTGAGGTGATGAATTAGCTGCCCCCTGCTATGTCACATATGGGTTAAACGCAGAGGACACATTCTGTTGTTGTGTGTCATCACTAAATTCTAATCTGTTTAGCATTTTCATATTCCTTTGTCCACCAAAAGACCAGTATCTTACAAATTTTGAAAATTTATGACCAATGTCAGTAAGAACAATCCTACAGGGTAAAGCCGTCTAAAGGAACCAGAAGACTACATCTGAGAACCTCCAGACCTACCTTGGTGCTTCTGATATCCATGTTGTTACCTTACTACCACACAAGCTGTGTGGAGATCGCATTCATGGGAGGTTAGCCAGCACAAAACATTTCCTCGCGAAAATGTAAATTACTCCACCATTCCCTTGAATGACCCAAGATTTTTTTTTGCAGAAATACTCTCTGAATAGGTGAAATTGTTTTTCTTTTTGGACATAAGTAACAATGTTATCCCAATTGTCAGGAGTTGGAGCATTTTGATTCGAGGCTGATCTTCAGCCTGTGAAGCTGGAAGTCTCACCAACGCTGAAAGAGCTGTGAATACAGATTCAGACTAATGTGTCGATAGGCAGAGCAGGAGCCCCTTCTGGGATCAGCAGCATGCCGATCACGCTAAACATTCCAGAAGGTCCAACAAAAAAATGAAGAGTACGAAATTCAGTGTTTTTTGATAACGAGTTGAAAATTCAGGCCATCAACCAACAGAAAGGTTTGATGAAATTATATAAAGCACAGTCCACATGTAGGGTTTGCAAGCAGTAGTGCTTAA
The DNA here is from genome assembly GCA_015163995.2 of Mormyrus lacerda. Taxonomy (NCBI): domain Eukaryota; kingdom Metazoa; phylum Chordata; class Actinopteri; order Osteoglossiformes; family Mormyridae; genus Mormyrus; species Mormyrus lacerda. Next base: position 2,776,061 of record JAABNX020000143.1, read on the forward strand.
GATTTCCTGTAGCTCCTTCAGTAGAGTACTATGCTGATAATGTAATACACCCTAATTAGGGTTGTAACTTTGAAACGGGTGAGCATGCAAATATATATATATTCTCCCAGCTCAGTTGCTTTGGGTAGAAGTATCAGATCAGTTTTGATTGCTAAAATGACATTATTGCAAGTGATTGTTCTATGTATAACAAGTATCTTTATGCATACTGTGACACGACAGTCCATGTGGAATCTGCACCAGCAGGGGGTGATCAGCACCACGTCGGTCTATGCTAACATTGGTTTCTTCACATTTTACCACCACAATGAGCAACTGGTTGCAGTTGGCAGCCATGAATTGCCCCAACAAGGAGGCAGGACTGTTTTCCCCGCCACTGGGGAGTAGTGGAGGAGGAAAAGAAAAGAAAGGGTTAACCAACTGTAAGGGTCCTTTCTGCCCCAGTGGCAAAAACCCATGTCTCTGGCGCCTCCCTGCTGGCGCAGTGTATATTTCTATAGCACATACTTCCATAGAAATTAGCTTGTAAGATGCAGAAAACAATATGAGATGTGTTATGACCTCCAGTCACAAAGGTGTGGACTGGACAATCCTTTTCTAGCTTATAAACTAATGGCCGCCTAAGACCCACCAAACGGAAGCCCTCAAAGAAAACACTGGCTTATTCTCCAGATACTGTAATACCAGAAATGTTGTTGGGGGGGGGGGGTCAGTGATGGAGAAACTTGCTGAGAAGCTTGGTTTGGATTTCGTGCCGCAGCAGCTTTGTGTCATCTCTTAGGTTAGGTTAGGGAGTGCATTAGGGGGGTGATGGAATGTCTCTGTCCTTTTATATTGGTGAGTTAGTCATCATTGCTTGTTGCTTAGGTTTCACACTAGGCCACACTGAAGTCACAAATACAAGAAATAGTGTGTTTGTGCTTGTGCTTAATCGTTTAACTGTACTTTTTATGACCTGTAAATCACAACAGGTGTGACGTGTCCCTCCTCTTTCTGAATGGGCTGAGTTACATCATTCAAGAACTCTGCAGAAAGGGTTGAGTGAAGGGTAAATTGGATCCAACCAGTATTTGATGAGTGACCTGTAATAAGTCCTGTATGTGAAATACTGTCAGTTTTCTTAAAATGTACTGTGCAGCACACAAAACATAAATCAATAAACATTAAAAGACCAGACACCAAAAACTAATACAGCAATAGCTGTCACAAAAGTTTTAAAATATATTATCCATACATTTTGACACAGAAGCCAGAGAGATAATTGATGACTTGATGTTTTAGAAATGAAAACGTTTCCTGTTCTTAGGTTAGGGAAAAAAAATAATAGTCAAACTACTATTTGTGTCTACTGTTCTAAGCTCAAACAAGGCATGACAAGTAGACCTATATGAAACTAGATGTTCACTTCCAAGAAAAACGGAAGTATGGGTTGTGAAATGGTCTCCTTTTGCTCGCCTTCATGTTACTTTTTTAACGCGGTAGTTAATGAGCATCAAATACAATCCCCGAAAGCATACATGCATCATTTATATATTTGCAAATTCATGCGAACGTCAACGGAACTTCGCAGAATTACCTTGATCATGTGTGAAATTTTACGTAAACGACCTATGGCTGAAATTTCAGCAAATACTTGTCAATGAATGATCTAAGTTTGTTTTTCTCATTGGTTGCTTTATTAGCTTGCTGCCACCTCCACGTGAGCGCAGCATTTAGCGACCTCTGCCACGTTCTTCGGACAGTCTCGCAGTCCGGGCAGTACGGAGCAGCGACAGGACTCAGCTGTGTATTTTCGAGATTGCATTTGGATTTAACCAGACGGCTGGACCATACTGTACATTTATTTTAAGTTTATTTATTAGTAGCTGCTTATTCTGAACAAAAAATATGTATTCTTTGAAATCCATTCGTGTTACTAACTTGGGGGGGTTAGAGTTGCTGGGAAAAGATGCGTCTAGAAAAGTTTTGCATCGGTGTATAAACAGAATTTTAGGGAGCCGATTATATTGTTCGGCACCTCAGAATAATTTAACCAAGGAACAAGTAGGTTTGGACCGGGACCAGACGCATTCCCACGTGTAAGTGTTTCCTGGAAACTTCTAGGTTGGTTACGTTAAATAATCCATATAGCGGCAAATTAATTCTAAATCCCAGAGGGAAATTATTGGTACATTTGCTCAACTTTTCCTGACAGAGACGCGTGAGTTGCGATAAACCTAGATTAGTTTTATTTGTTTTAAGCATATAGGATATGGCATGAATATCCAATAAACTGTATTTCAGCGAAATTTCACGTAATTGCCATATAGTTTGATATTGAAGAAATAAGTTCGTATGGAAGGGATCAAACGTTTTTATATTAATCTTTCTCTAGCAGTTTTCTGAGTAAGGAGCCATATATATTCTATCTTGTGCAATTTCCCACTTAAAAATTCTTCTATTGCAATTTGCAAATCAAACAAACTTTAAATGGAGCTTTGAAGGCTCACGCTGATTAACAACTCGATACGATGAATAATTTTGCATATTTTAGCAACCGATCTTTGATGAACGCTTTAAAGTTTTCAGTTTTTCGATAAATCACAAACGATACTATCTTTAAAGGCTTTATGTTGGAATATCAATGCACTTATCATCTGCTTCTGTTGCTAAGTGGTGTATTTTTGATTTCCTTAAATTTTATTCCCCTCAAGCGTCATGTGTCTAGGTTTAAATGGGAACCTGCGGTGTGTCCGCTGTAACTGTGAAACACTGTTGTTTTTGCGATCCGTGATCAGCGTGTCTCATGGGAAGTTTGTGCCATATTGTACTTTATTTATGTCACCTGGCAGGAGTGTAGCCAGATCGGGTCTCAGCCGCAAATTGGATGACATGCTGTTCTACACAATCAGCGAAGGAGAGGAGAGGATGCCAATTTCCCGCTTCATCTCTGTGAGTTTGGACGAAAATCGATGCATTCTTTTCACATACAGACAAAATGGTATGTTTATATCAAGGGCCTAATAAAGAGATGGGAATGCTGTCATGCAGGTTCTGAAGAGTATTAAAAAAGGAATATTGGACCATTCTTCAGAAAGTGGTGCCGTAAATTCATTGAGGGACGAGGGAGACTGAAATCTATTCTGTGGTTCCATGAAGGTTAAACAGAGTTTAGATGTGGTGATTGGGGAGGCCAAGGAAGGTGTTTGACGTCATCGAAATGCTCTGGAAATTATTGTAGAATTTATTTAGCAGTATGTGGGTGCATTATCGTTTTGGAATAGGGGAACATTATGAGGGAACAGGGTATGCTGATAGATAAAGGGATATAGATATGAGTTCAGTAACATGTTTAGTGTCCAAAATGGAAACAGCATAATTCTGTTGTGTTGTATGCATATTAACAATATTGTATAGACTGTTAGAAAAATTAAACAAAATTACGAGGTCACGTGTCTTTCGTGTAGTCAAATATTAGAAGAAATTAGTGGAATATATGTTACCATGACCTTTCTGGATAAACACATGAACAGTAAGATTTCATAGCCATAATTTCATGTCATAGCTGTAATGATTTTGAAGTTTAGGTGTATGTGTTGTAACAGCCTTTGCTCTTCAGATGCCCCGCCTGTATTATTGTTGCTTCTCCCATGCCCCCAGA
>JAABNX020000143.1:2780301-2795746 GCA_015163995.2 Mormyrus lacerda
ATCTATCTATCTATCTATCTATCTATCTATCTATCTATCTATCTATATCTATCTATCTATCTATCTATCTATCTATCATCTATCTATCTATCTATCTATCTATCTATCTATCTATCCTGTTGATGAGATTTGACATTTTCACAATTATTCCTATCTATTAAGAAAGTTTCTCCATGCTCGGTGTACACGGTCATGATTTTTGAGACCGTTTCCCTTGACACATTAAATAATTTTGCTCTCTTGGCATTAGTGATTCAGGCCCTGACTCTGTGGCTTCCATGTAACCTCATATTGCTTTTAAAACTCAGATAACAAAGTGTGAGTTATCAGACCTCATTTACAGCTCACACCTACTGCTAAGTTAACGTGTCTCTCCAGTGTAACAGCATTTTCAGTTATAATCGAGCTACATCAGAGCACTTTCTCATGTGACCTTTCTGTTATTTTCTCCACCCCTTGTACATGCTCACACGCAGACCAAAACTTGAGTTTCCCAGCTTGTTAATCCGGCAGCCGTGCCGTATCACGGTGCGAGGCCCTCTCGAGCCATTCGGTCCCAACATCGTCAGCGGTGTTAATCACCCATGCCTTATTAAGCACGTGAAACACAAAACGGCCTGACCATGTGACCGTCAGCCGCTTGCGAAGATTGGGGTCAGCGGTTGTGAAACTGTCCATGTCCACGGACAGTTTTTATTGGGGCATATCAAAGAACCACGTACATAAAAGTGCATCGTCATCCATGGGCGACCTTTCGCGCTGTGTGTCGGCCGGCTGGCGGGAGACGGCTTCACCGGCCGCCTCAGCGCCCCTCACCCTATCAATTTGCTCAGGACAAGCCAGCCGGCCTCGGGTCTATTAAAAGATACCACGTGCCATGACATCTGTTTAGGTGGTGGCCCGCCCCGCACGGTAGCGCCGTATGCCTGGGCCATACTGAGGTATGGGGACGGCAGATTTTTGGCCGCGGGCAACAGCGTTTTTAATGGCCTGTCTATTATTAAATTACAGAGAACGAAATGGAACCATTTGCAGTTTAATGCATACAAAAACAGAAATAACTATTTAAACGCGAACATAAATATGTGGCATATCGAATATAGATGAGCTGGGGATCGTAATGGAGCTTATCCGAAACGTGGTTTGGTTCCTGAATCCCTGACAGATGTCCTGCGATTCCCATGCTGTCATCCCTGGCTGCGTCACATGTCCACCCTCGTGTGCCCAGTTCCACACGGCTGGCCTGTTGTTTTGCTCCAGCCCCGTCACCCACCCAGTCTGTCTGAGCTGTTAAAGCATCTCAGCTTTAAGGCATTTTTCAAATTATAGTCAAGATTTGGGGTGGTGTGTAGTGGGTGGTGGCCATCTTGGTTGCCCTATAGAGGGAGGAGCAGTTTTTCTTAGAGACACCATCCTCTGCCCTTTCTCTAAACCCTTTCCCAAGACCTTTTGGAGATATACATTTGGTAGGGTTTTTTTAATTTACCGGTTGCATATGTTGAGACTGTTATCCCTGAAAATAAAATCCCAGAGCATGTCATCAATATTTCTAAAACTCAAACATTTGATTACAGAAATGTCCTGTAATCATTCGTGAGATCTCACGTATGATCAGAGAGATCGGTGATATCTTACTTCTGGATATATTGATGCCATGTGGGCTTTATGCTTGTGATCAGCATTTCATTCTTGGCACGCATTAGGTTTGTATGCAATGCACACAATTTGTGTAACTCGTTTTGGATTTTTATTGGGTAGCGTATCTTATTCTGGCATGGGTATGAGATTTCAGAAGAGTAGGTATAGGACAAAATAGTGCGGAGCAGTACCATAAATACAGAAATATAGGAGTGAACAGCAGTAAACATCAAAACTGGCACTGGTGGTGCTCAAGTTTTGCTTGCACATTTTTTAAACTATCTGTTTTTAAACACTAGAGGATATGTACCTGAAACAGGCAAAGCAGCAGTTCCAGCTGCTAGTGGAGCCGCGTACCTTCTTCATCGCTTCTGACCTCGTTATTTTCTAGGCACTGAAGAGCCACGGCCTGCTGACCTCCGACCCCCGTCTGCGGGACTGCATGAAGAACCTCCGGAACGCCGTGCAGGAGTCTATCGGTGACGTCATCATGGACCGGAAGCTCTTTCAGAAGTGAGAACCGTTCTTAAGAGATTGCATGACGCTCCCAGGTTCTCAGAGGGAAGGAGGGGCTATTTCTAGCGCGACATTTGGGAGTAAAGGGTCAGAGTTTTAGCGGGTTCCGAGTGTGGAGACGGAGCCGGTGCTCCGAAGATGCCTGACAGCGGAAGGCGCAGGGAGGATTGATAGCCGACAGCTGGTATGGTTTTGGTGGGAACCCACATGAGGCCTGAGAGCAGACCGGAGAGAAAGCTGTTGGCCCAAACAGCACTGCAGCTGTACCACACTACTGTGGTTCTGTATCTGTTATTTCAGGGAAATCTTCTGAATTGGCTGTGATCAAATTCCAATGTCTGTGAGTGATTGGTTATGTCTGTCCTTGCATGTACAGTAGCAACTTACCAATTGACATAACTCAATCGGTTATGTTATTTGAGTTTAGCCACTTCCTTCAAAGCACATACTAATACACTAGGGGCGATTTTAGAGGCAATAATTCACAAAACCATATGTTTTTGAGCTGTGGGAGAAAACTGGAGGAAGTATGGGGAGAACATGCACACACTGAATCATGGTCAGTAATCGAACCGCTTAACCCTGGCAGTGTAACGCTGTTGTGCTGCTTTGAGAAAGTAGGAAATGGACCATACACTGTCAGTCGCTGCCTGCTTTAACCAATCATGGAACCAGCAGGGACTGGGTTAAACCATGATTGGCAGAGCACTGAAATCTCATCCACTCTGGCCTCCTTTGTAAATGTCACCCTGGAGAGCAGCCGAGATCTTTTTTGATGACAGTTTTTAATAATATGTACCCGACACTGGCCAGGCAGCTGCACGATATTTCATCAGCGAGTCACGTGGCTCCTTCCAGGTCAAGTCATACCTACTTTATTGTCATTCCAAAGTATGTAGAAATACGGTAAAACGAAATAGTGTTTGTCTGAGATTTAAAAAACGTTTTTATACATATGGAAACCCAAAACACAGCAGGCGATAATGAATAAACAAACAGATATGCTATACTAACAGTGCAGCTTTGGACTGCATACAACAGTGGATTAAAAAAAACAATAGTGCCCGATTATGTAAACAATGGTAATAATGGTGAAACTGAAGCAGTAGAATAAAAACAACAGTAGAGTGACAACAAATAAACAAAGAGTAAAGTGATTTGTGCCAGCTGACTGTCCACAGGTGTCGTCATGCTGACAGTGAACAAATGTAGAGGATGTAAGGAGATATGGGTCCATGGAACATCTAGTCATATTTAAATGGCACGTTTACAATGTGAGAAGGTCTCAGCAGGAATGGACTTTCTGGAATCAGTGGTTCAAGGGTGCTCATTGCCGGATAGCGTGGAGAGTTTTGATGCAGCAGTGGCCATCCAAACCGGTGCATACTAGTTGGAACGAGGTTGAAACTGACATTAGCGGTGCCGCGTGTTGTCAGTAGTGTTGCACCCAGTGAGATGTTGGATGGGTATAACTTGCAACCAGGTGTGTTGAGTGGTTTTATTGTTTAAGCTTGTTTTGCTGAAGCTGCACTTTTTGTGTGGCTACTACTTAATCAATATGCTACTCCTAATGTATAGCCTGTGTCACATACTGTGTAGCTGTGAAGCAGGTGGCAGGTGTCTGGCCAGGAGTATTGTGTTGATTATGGCCACCTGTTCCTTATTTCGTTGGCACTATAGATGTTTGATGTTTTTTTCATCCCTTGTCCTCAGTGTGCCTGCCTAGATTCTGGCGCTCATTCTTTTCAGCGTGACTGAGATTGTTGTCCTTGACGCCCACCTCTGCATCTGCTTTTCCTTTCTTTTTTTTTTCTTGTCTCACGCCAAAATATCTTATTTTGTTTTCCACGTTAATCCCCATTCCGACCCAAAACTGTAACCCCGGAGACCCCACATAAATTTCCCATTTCGTGACTCTGTCCTTCCCCAACCTATCTTCACATCACAAGGATGCGTTCGACCCTCTTGCACCGATGGATTCCTATAGCTGTGTGCCATATAAATAATGCGTAAATTATGTATAAATAACGGTGCTCTTGCCCCAGGTGTGTTGGTGGAAATATCGTCCTCCTGTCTCAAGCCTTCCGGAAGAAATTCATCATCCCTGATTTTGAGGCCTTTGTTTCCAACATCGATAAAATCTACCACAAAGTCCAGAGGCAGGAGGAGGGGCAGGTGGGTATTTCTGTGAGCTCCACCTCACGCCTGCCCATTGCCGTGATGTTTTCTTCCTCAGTTGCTTTGACAGTCGCATCCCATGTGACGCTTTGTATGCAGGTAGCTGATTACATCCCCCACCTGGCCAAATTTAGCCCCGACCTCTGGGGTGTGTCCCTGTGCACAGTGGACGGACAGAGGTGAGTCATCTGCTGCCCATTTCTGTTGATCGGTTCTGTCATTTTGATTTATATTTTAGCTGCTTTGTCACTATTTACTGGTTTCCTCACAGTTTGCCTTTCGAGGTTCTCTTCTTTAGGGGACAAGAACAGGTTCGGAACTTTAACCACCAGTAAACCTGTCGCACTGTGTGTTTTGTTGATATTTCCATGTTAATAGATAGTTTTTAACTACAGCAGTCAGTCATATTAACTTTCTAAATTATTCGCCCACCACCCACAATGGCATGGTCTCTCTATCATGGCAGGCACTCAGTGGGTGACACCAGGATCCCGTTCTGCCTGCAGTCGTGTGTGAAGCCTCTGGAGTATGCCATCGTCGTGCACGAGGCCGGCACGGAGCAAGTGCACCGCTACGTGGGCAAGGAACCCAGTGGTCTTAAGTTCAATAAGCTGTTCCTCAACGAGGAAGGTGAGTGATGTGGCCACCATATATCCCAGAATTCTCAGAACTGGTGTCTCGTTAGTAGCTTGGCGAACCATTCAAGTGCTTGATGGGAAGGTCAACGATAATGGTGTTTGTTCACGTGACTAAAGCTTAACTAAACTGATGACAGACACGGGTGATACACATTTCCCAAAACCAAGACTGTTTACTACACTATCTGGTTAATTCTTGCGTTTGCCCATAAATGATTGACTACTCCAGCAAGACTGCTGCCACAGCCATTTGCAGCTGTCCCACTCACATTTGATCTTGTTGCCTGCTGACCCACTTCTTGTGTTTGGTTTGGTATCTTATTGATTTCTTCTTCCTAAGTCGAGCTTGGCCCCCTGTCTGTTTTGACAAGCTGTTGTCCCCCCACAGAGAAACCCCACAACCCCATGGTCAATGCTGGCGCCATAGTCATCAACTCCCTTATTAAGGTAAAAGCTCATCCCATGGGGCTCACCCCCGGCTCTGATTGGCCGAATGCATCTGTGAGCGCCTCATAAGGGCGTTCAGTTAGATGCCCTCCTGTCCTCTGCTGTCGTGCTTGTGTAATTTCTGGAATTCAGGGTGCAAGAGATGATACAACTCTCAAGCTAGCAAACAGGAGAGGGGCCGGCTGTGACGTAAACATTTCGTATATATCTCCTCATCCATCTTATCCAGTACAAGGTTGTGGTGAGCTTGGAGCTTGTCCCATCAAGCTCAGGGTACAGGACTCTTTGGACATCATGCGTACAAACAAGATTTTAATTAGTGCCCCTGGGTAGCATGCAGGCTAAACGATGCTTCTGTTTTTGTTTCCATTGTTATCATTAGTTTTTCATTAATAAACCACCCAGGCGTTGAGTTGTACATAGTTAGCACTTTGACGTTCTGGTTTTGGCTGGCTGGTGTTGACTCACACAGACACATGGAACTATACACTTTCTTATGGGACACTCCACAGTTCAAGGTTTATGGGTCTGCTGACTGGCTTCAGAAGGCCATCTTCCTGTACGGACGAGCCTCTTTTACTGTGGGACGTGCTGTTTTTCCTCCATTCCTTCTTTCCCCATTTTTCTGTGCTTTCCCAATATGCTTTGGCGGCTGAACAAGGCTCGTCTCTCCCCGTGCCGCATGCTCCCCTGAGACAGAGAGAACAGCAGGGGGTTATGGGTGGGCGTTGCCTCGGCCCGGCCAATCACGGGCGTCCTTTCAGAGGGTGTGTGTCTGAGGGCCACTTCAGCCAATTATAGCAGAGGAGTCTCAGAGTGGATGTATGCAGGGTGTGTTGATAGCGTATCTCAAAAGGGTAAATGTGGTAAGTGGGGGGCATGTGGTTGGAGGGTGTTACATAATGGGGAAAAAATCAGATGGAAATTCAGTATATCAAACAGCCCGATGACCAGCCGAACCCTGAAGTGTAAATAGAGATGCACCACAAAAGGGGAAATTCTGCTTTATATAAGGGGGGGGGCACGCGGAGGCAGGTGTTACTCACAGCCTGGGAGGCGTACTCCATATCCCATCACGTAGAAATCCAGCCTCCCTCATTATAAACAATCCTTAATGTCTCCGTGTGAGGATAACCTTTCCTGTCTGGTTTCTCGAGTAGACTATAAATTGTTTGGAGTTTACAACTTGGCTGCAACTTTGAGCCTGGCGCTGAAACTGTGTCTGGGCATTAGCGGGTTTTCCCGCTAATGCTCACATTAGCAGATGGCCGGTTTGGTCGCAGCAGGCTGGACCTTCTCCCACCTGCACTGCGATGTGATTGGACATTGCCCCCCTGTGGCAGCTGGGAGCATTGCATGACTTTGTGTAGACTTTGTTGCTATGGTGCTTTCCTTTGCTGAAAAGGGTATTTACATGAGAACCACCTTGCATGTTTTGGTGCTAATTATTTTTTCCCCTCCCCTTTTCTTTAAGCCTGGTGCAAACAAGGCAGCCAAGTTTGACTACGTGAGTAACAAAGGAATCGCTTTAGCATCTATAGCTTCTTTAGTCTGCATTTTTACTCTTCTTATAAACTCTCTACCATTATTTGTGTAACAGCATGACCATGGACCCTCCCCCAACCCCCCATCCCCGTCACGATGACCCTGTAATTAGTGTTTGCTCACTCGTCTCATCATCTTTTATCTTAAGCCCCGTGATTAAGCCTCGGTCTTACGCGTCCCGGGACCACGTCCCTTTAACAGATGGATGAGTCATTAAGATGCGGGTCTTTGTCTCCCAGGTGATGGATTTCATCAATAAGATGGCAGGACGGGAATATGTAGGATTCAGCAATGCCACGTGAGTCATCCCACGGCTGCAAACTTGCACGCTGATGGAGGGCCGTCCAGTGTCAGAATTATGGGAAAATTATCATGCCTTAAAGTGATTTCAGGCTGCGAGGTCGTGTGGGTCTTGTGGGAATCAGCCATGATTATGATAACCACTGGTAATGAGGTGATATCGATCTGCAGCTTCCAGTCAGAGAAGGAGACGGGAGACAGGAATTATGCCATTGGATACTACCTCAAGGAGAAAAAGGTGGGCCACTGTTTTGGCTCCGGGAGTGGCGGGGGGGGTGTGCACTGAGACAGGACTGTCATGTCAGTGAGATGACACTCTCTCTCATTCCCCTGCTCCGTCTTTACTCTTTTCTGTTTTTCCATCTTCTAGTGCTTTCCAGTTGGTGCCGACATGATTGATGCTCTAGACTTTTACTTCCAGGTGAGCTGAATGAAGAAACCTAACCGTTAATGCCGGCGTAACGGCATGGTGTGGTTCTTCTGGTGTCCCATGCCATGCGAGTCTGAGGCTGTTTGAGGTCGGCTGCCTCTTGACCTTTGTGTCAGAGCCACTAGTTAGTTAGTGCTCTGTTCTCCCATGGAAGCCAAGGCCCGTCTGGTCGTTCCAGGTCACCCAAAGTGCCGTGTGGGGAAAAGGGCCGACGTGTCGGGTGTCGGCTCGCCTTCCTTCTGCTGTCATATTCAGACTTTTTTCTGTCCCTTCCCCCCCCAGCTGTGCTCCATCGAGGTGACCTGCGAATCGGGCAGCGTGATGGCCGCCACGCTGGCTAACGGGGGCATCTGCCCCATCACGGGCGAGCGGGTGCTGAGCACGGAGGCGGTGCGCAACACGCTGAGCCTCATGCACTCCTGCGGCATGTACGACTTCTCGGGCCACTTCGCCTTCCACGTGAGTGGCTGGAGCAGGGCCAATCAGGACGTGATCATCTTCTCACTTCTTCATCCGCTGGCTTTTGATATTGTTTAGTGCTAATCACAATTTCTGTTCATGATACTATTATTATGGTAATTCCTCAGTTTCGTATCCCTGTTATTTTAATTGGTTGGTTAATTAGTTTAATTTTAGATTTGAAAACCTATCCATAATGCAGCGATTGGGGGGGGGGGGGGTATATAGAACTAGCGCCAGACCGGACTGCAAACAGGGGCATAGGGGGACATGTGACCCGGGGATGCGAGGGAGGAATGGAGACTGTGTGTGGGGAGGGAGGGATTTAGCTGAAAGTAAAACAGACATGTGAAGTATTCTGCAGAAAGCAAAACCCAATCTTGTATTAAGTGTTGGGAATAAGTGTTGGGGGAACTGAATTAGGCTGCTAGTCACCTGACTGCTTAGTCCCAGGGTGTCTATAGCCTTATAAGGTGCTATTCAGGAACTAGGGTACAGGCGTTAATCTGTGATCCATATGGATCACCCCCCACGGTTTAGCACACGTTTGAACCTTCGTTTAATTGCAAAGCTGGACCAAAATAGTGTGAAATACCGCTGTCCTGCTGCTGTTAGTTTAGTAATAATTTCCTAAATCTCAATGCTGTCTTTAGAGGACATAGAGGCTTGAAATTCACTTCCCACAACAGGGGAGAATTTCCCACATGGGGGGGGGGGGGTAATTATTATTTTTTTATTTAAATTTTCAGTGGAAATGTCATAAGAAAACCGTGTGCACTCAGTTGCATTAGCGAATGCCATTTTAGTGGAATCAGCTTCACATCCTTCTCGTGCTTTTGTGATCTCAAGAAAATAACTTGTGATCTCGTGAAAACAATTGGACAGAAGACATAAACAATTAGACATAAGATAGAAAAAGATAAAGATTGATGTCCTCTGTGGACATATATTACAGAGCTGCAGCGGAAATGTAAGGAACAAAGTATTCCTGTGTCCCCGCGAACTGGGGAGATTCTTGATTTAACTGTTCTTTAGGTTTTTCAAGAAATAGTTAGATTCGCCTCCCACCCCGTTTTTTTTGTTTTTTTTGCTGATCCAAAAAATGAAATGATCCCTGACTGAAAAACTGTGATACATAGCAAACCGCAACTTTTCTGATTCATTGCTCCCCCATCAGAAACTATATAAAAATCTATATAAACAAAGAGGGAGACTGTAGACGCGCCATTGAACATGGTGGGACGTATAAGGTCATGGCGCTGGCTGAATCTCAGCTCTCAAGAATCAAGCACTGTATTGGTATTTCTGCAGTGTCTATATAATTTTTGCCTTATTTACTGCAACAAAAAGAAAACAAAGACAAAAAAAATAATCTCGCCGTTGTCTCCCCACTCTGTCGCCCTGTCCCACAGGTGGGATTGCCTGCCAAGTCTGGTGTGTCAGGTGCAGTGCTGCTGGTGGTGCCCAATATCATGGGAGTCATGTGTTGGTCACCCCCTCTGGACAAGTTTGGGAACAGCGTCCGTGGAATCCATTTCTGCCATGTAAGCTGGGACTTCAGTGTGGGTTGTGTAGTAATTCTCGGGTCGATTTTTCAAAATATCTATGTGTATCCTGACTCTGGAGACCACATCCTGACTCTGGAGATGACACCGTGACCCTGGGGGGTCAAATTCTGACCCCATGAGGCCACATTTTGCCCTGGAGGGCACATCGTGATGCCTAGCGACCACAATCTAACCCTGTAGGTGACATCTTGGTGCAGGGTTCCTGAAAAGGCCCATATAGACCATTTGAACAAAACCCATTCAGTGTGCAATCCTAAGGAATCCAGAAGATCTGACATCTAGACGGTGGTGAACTTAAAGGCGTGAAAGAAGGTTGTCTCTGAGTCTGCTTCTCTGAGAACCTGAGTAGACTGGCTCATGGGTTGTGAAGTACTCAAGTAAGAATTCAAGTAAACAAGAATAAAAGAACAGTGATTCTCTAATTGACTTAACAGCAAACAGTGTACACGATCTCCCCGATGCATATTACATTACGAGTGTTTAAGAGGCTATGCATATTTCATGCCCATTGTTTAATACTTTAATACTCAGCAGGAAGAAAATTATTAAATGTGTTTGCTTATCATGAGGAATGTAAGAGCCCAGGTTGACCTGAACCCGTCTGCTTACTCTCCATCTGTCAGGAGCTGGTGTCCGTGTTTAACTTTCACCACTATGACAACCTGAGACACTTCATCAAGAAGTTAGACCCACGTAGACAGACGGGGGATGACTGGGTGAGTGGGTGCATGCGGGGGGGTGAGAGGGTGTCTGTGGAGAGGGGTCCAGTGCTGAGTGTCCGCGGGGCATTAAAAAGTCACAAAATTCGAGATGAACCCATTAAGGCGTTGAAAAGTCTTAAATTTGCATTTAAGTTGAATGGTCTAATTATAAATGAGAATGGATGTCATTCTGGAATATGTCAACACCTTTCTCATCTTCTGAGCCAAATATCAATGCAGTGTGTGAGTGGATTAGGTTTGTATTACAAAAAGTGAGACCAAAAGTCTCACATCAGGATTTTCACAGACATTCTGTGGGTGGTCTATGCTGGGGTATTCGTGATGAGGTGTGTGTGATTTGTGAGTCTTTGGGTGCTCCAAGACGGCATATGAGGAGACCAGGGTGGGGTTCACATTGGGGGTGGGGGCCTTTGGTTGTCCAGGGCAGTGTGTGGGTGTGCATGGTGGCTCAGTGTGCAGATCTCCTGGGATTCTGGCCTCGGTGGTGTGTGTGCAAAGCTCTCCATGCATGTGTTCACACGGGAGGGGTGGCATAGCGGTCAAGGGCGCAAGAGCTGACTGCCTTTCAAATGAGGCTCTCTTGAGGCACCATTGACCAGGCAGCAAAGGACTTGTGGGAGTTTTAATTACACAAAAATGTTCTGAGGGCAGAACAAAAAATGATTGGTTCAGAGAGATAACCAATCAGATCGTAGGACATCCTGGATGCACGTTTGGAAAATGAATGGATGAATTATTAATTGAGGCAAAAGAGAGTGAAATTCATATGATTGGATTGGTCTGACATTAAGTGTACACAGATGTTTAAAAATATTTAAGCAGAAAGCAGCTGTCTACTGATGTGTTACCAGCACAACTAATGGACAGGCAACTAAAGCGCCTCACCGGTTTAAAAATTAATTCAAGATGAATTCAGCACTTTAAAGTGTAAAGTGTCACTTCAAGTAGTTTGACCACAGATGTTTCCTTTTGACCAAACAGAACAAGTCCATGGTAAGCCTGATGTTTGCGGCACACAGTGGCGATGTGTCTGCGCTGAGGAGGTACGGTATAAAAACCCTCTTAGTTTCTTTGAAATAAGGTTGGCATGGTTGACACAAACCCTTAGGGTAACTTGACACTCCTCTGTGGAGGTTCGCGCTGTCATCAATGAATATGGAGCTTCAGGATTACGACTCTCGCACGCCTCTCCATGTAGCAGCTGCTCAAGGTGAGTTCCTGGGCACTTGGTCATGAACATGTATAAACTGTGCCCCCTAGTGGTAGAGTGATGAGTGATTATCTTGCCACTCAAGCTCAGCTGAACCTTCTCGTTGATGTATTCAGGTCACATGGAAGTTGTGCTGTTTTTGACAGAGGTGTGCAAAGTCAACCCTTTTGTGAAGGATAGGTAAGAACCCTTTATCGCCCTTTTCTTTTCTCTCACTCTCTTTTCCATTCTGTCCATCAGTGAGCTCCTCTCTGTCCGTCATTTTTTGTCTCCAGTCGACACACACATCCTCCATCTAATGCTTCTCCAAGAACACCTACCCATCGCCGATTCTCTACTCTTTGCTAGGTGGGGGAACGTAGCGCTGGATGATGCCCTACACTTTGGCCACGAGCGCGTGGTAAAGGTTCTCCAGCAGTACCAGCGTATCTACAGCAAGCAGGAATCTCCGTCCAAGATGGAGGATCAGGAAAAGCTTGCGGCTGTGAAGGGGATAGCCTGAGGCAGGATGCAGCCGGGGAAGGAAGTCCAGCAGAGCCCAAAGAGGTGGTTTTTGGCATGTAACGGAAACTAGTTTTGGAAGTTTGTGGAGCTGAGGAAAAATCCTAAGTTAAATAGCTCAACATAATTATCCTCCTGATGCGCACCAACTATTCAGTTTATCAGATAATCCTTTGCTATTGTTCTCTTTTGCTGTGCCCTGCTGTTAGGGCACCCTCTAGTGGACACCCTCAGTCTGGGCCAGAGCAATGAGTGGTAGTATTTTCTGTAGCATATCTCTTTGCACAGGAATGATTACGGATGTGATGCCATTTTGATGTCATATGATGTCTCAGGAAAATCTTCATAGTAGTTGATGGGTGTTCAATTATCCTTCAAAGCACTAATGCGCACACACATTCAGAACATCAGACAGAAACTGATTTTGAACCAGTGGCATGTTCTGAAAGACTTTGAAAAAAGTATTTGTATTCTGGACATTCAGACAGAGCCTTACCAAGTATGTTTAAGTATTATTTATTATACATTCAAGCAGAAGAGTATAAAATATATATTGAATGATGTAGTACAATTAGGTCTTCTACATGTTGTGTTCTTAAAGTTCTTGTTACGCTTCCATTCTGACCATTTTGTCTATTTATTTATCGTATAGGGGGTAACTTCAATATTATTGTGAATGAGCCCAACAGCTAACTTACTGCATGTCACTCCTCCTGCCTTTTCACGCGTGCAGCCTAAGCCGTCATTTTCGTCCCTAAAGCCGCAGCTGAGTGAGAGACGGCTGGGTAAGATCTCCTCAAGGCCGTTTCAAAAATGGTGGCTGTGAGCCCACTGGTGTAAATAAACCTTTTTATTATTATTTTATTTTTTTGCTTGAGGAAACCTGGAGGAAGATTTGGGCCTGTGCTTGAATATGTAATATCACATGACGTGAAGGATGGACATGTTGCTCAGGACTAAAGTGGCAAGAAAACATCATTCTTTCATTCAGTCGTTCATTTTGCAGGCCTGCTTGTCCTATTCAGCTGAATCCTTTGTGCAGTTAAGCTGTTAGTTTCAATTCGGACTAACAGGTAACCTTTGCGTTTAAAAAAGCAAGTCCATCCATTGAAAAATGTGTTGTGTATATATATCTCGCCAGTGTAAATAAAGGTTATTGACTGATTATTGAAAGTGCCTCAAATTTTCTTTTAAAAGACAGATATTATATGTTTTTTTTTATTACTGGTGTGGCAGCTACCAACATCATCCATTCATCCATCCATTTCCTATTCTGTTTCTATTCCTGCTTGTTTTATACAGGGTTCAGAGACTATATATAGTAAATGATTAACCGTTTGTTAGGGTTTTGAATCCTGTTTCTCTGAACCCTGTTTTCATGTTCATGCTATGTGTGTGTCTGTGTGTGTGTGTGTGTGTGTACGTGTGCGTGTGTGTGTGTGTGCGTGCGTGCGTGTGATGGGCTTCCTGTCCGGGGCTCTTCTGTGCTTCTTAGAAGGTGCCCCAAACTCCCCATGACCCCGGATAAATGGTTATAGAAAATAGACGGAAAATTCTAGCTTTGCTTATTGAATCGTTGATGAAACACTATTGGAAGCTGGACATAAGCAGCATAGGTATAAAGCCCCAGATGTTGCCAAGTTCACTGCAAGTGGAGAAAGTTTTCTGTCTCATCCCCACCAAGGTTTGAACCTTGAAAGCACAGGTGGACATGGCCCTGCCTGCACCCTACGCCATGGGAACTGCACCTGGATACACGCCACCTCCATAACACCACCAGGAAAGAAATGGAAGACAGACAGGCCTGTTTTCATACAGGACGTGCAATTTTATTGTTCAGTAATCCATCAATCTGGGCTATCTCTAGGCCTGAAGGGAGGGGAATGGGAGTTCAGTTCTTTTCTTTGATTTTTTTCCTGCTTTAGCCCATGATCTGTAGCATAAAAAAGAGAAATAAGCTAAACGCATTCTCTGTTTATACAGAAAGACATCACATATAATTCTCAGCAACTGAATTTGAGGATAATTTTCATTTCTCATTGAAAGAAAACATTTTGAGCTAAATTGGTTATTATAGGACTGCTATTGTTATGATTATGTTATTTTTTCATTTCTCTGAATTACAGTGTCAGGGCTGAATCCCTGTCCCGGTTTACAGCAGAGGTTCTCCTTGGATCTTCAGACACCATGACCCCAGGAGTGCAGGCCCAAAGGCCTTCTGGGTACTTACGCCCTCCATCCAGCTGATGTAGGCGGAGACACGGGTGAAAACGGTGGGCTTCTTCGGCGTGTTGCAGCCAGAGGCCGACACGAAGCTGGTCACACCTTGGACAGAGTAGCTGCCGTTCACCAGGCAATTCAGGGGGCCGCCGGAGTCACCCTGGGAGCCGAGAGGCCTCAGGTTAAGACAGAGCTGGCGCAGGACTACACTGGCCTCACGCCAGCTACATGCAGTTAGCGGTTTTGGAGGGAAATGGCTCCTGCAGTGCTGTTGCCTTCTGCTAATTTCCAGCACTCTGTTCCTATGGGGGACAGCATAACGGCCAAGCAGCCTCACACTTCCAGTGGTGCGGCTTTAATTCCTGCCCCCGGTTGTGTCTGTGTGGGGCCTCCCTACTCTCAATGCTTACGTGGGTGTCCTCGCGGTATTTGATTTGTTTCCCACAGTTAACAAACATGCGGTTAGGTGAATTGACATCTCTGAACTTATCCATATAGTGTGGATGTATGCTTTGCACTGGATTCTCCTCCTATTGAGGGCATGCCCTGGGCTTCCTCAGACAGGTCCCAGCCTGACTATGACTTGCTACTGTAGAAGTGATATGGAAGATGGATGGTTTAATGCACTCCTCGTGTTCTCCCAGTATAGGTATTAAACGGTGTTGATGGACAGGTAGTTCATTCACCGCCTGATGAGTTGTTTCCTTCATGTTCCCCACGTGGTTCTTCTTGCTGATTCATAATGGATCAGTCGTGTGGTAATTAGCTACTTAAGTACAGTCGCCTTACCTCCCCCACTTCTCTGTGAGTGGAATATGCATGTTCTCCTTCCAGCTGCATGTCCTGTCCTCCAGCTGCAGTAGAGGTTCTCATTTCTGGTGCACCAAGGCACTACCGAATAGTAATATTTTCCAGATGTGTGCATATGAGCACTGTAAGGTATGCAGCGCAGTGATCTGGTGTCTGCATATTCCCATAGTGCAGTGGTTCTCAACATTTTTTTGCAGTGGGCCGCACTATGCCCAAGTTCAAGTCTCACGGGCCGCATATTATTTACATATGACGTCATCAAC
>JAABNX020000143.1:2798304-2812198 GCA_015163995.2 Mormyrus lacerda
ATCCATCCATCCATCCATCCATCCATCCACACCCAGTTGTCCTATGCACGCTTGCAGGTGTCTTCAAGCCTATCCTGGAAGCAATTCCTCGTAGCATGTTTTTGGACTGAGAGGGGAACCTGGATGAAACCCCGCAATGACATGGGGAGAACATGCAAACTCCACACGCATGAAGTGGAAAAGTGGAAACTCAAAATCAATAGTGCTAACCGCTGCACCACCGTGCCGTGCTCCTAAAACAGTCTCAAACAGTACAAAAAATCACAATAACAAAGACAGTCAAGTGGTGATCCAGGCCCTGTCCCAGGAGGGTGTATGATGAGGTATATCCTAGACAGAACATCCAGGAAACCATGGGGGGAATAGTACAGGCATCGCTCACTCACAGCTGAGAGGAAAATTCAAACACACAGTCCTAAAGCTGTGACACATCAACTATACTGACCCTGCCACCATACTGTACCCAAGTGTAACCAAAGTTTTTAAAAATGAGCTCAGAATTTCGGCTAACTTTAGCACTCTGCCTGGTGCTCACCACAGCCCTCGTTATCAGATCGGATTGGACCAGCACTAAACGGGGGTGAGATTTCATCACCAATCTGAACCAATCTGGCTCATGCAGAGTACCCCATGTTCTGCTGTGCATAGGACATAATGGACTTTTTTCACAGCTGAGAAATCTTTCAAATTCATACCCACTTTTTAAATTACTTTTAACATTTCTTATTTGTATTAACTTAGTCTATTTAGGCCATACAAGTAGAAGAGGTCGTAGATAAAGACATGCACTCGACCTCGTAGAATGCACAGAAAACTGCAAATATACACACTGAAATATCAGCCCCACTGTGGAGGCAGGACTGAGACCTGAGCTCTATACCAACCAAAAAAATAAAACGGTCTGTCAATTATGATGCCACACAGACATTTGTGCCAATAATGAGCCAGTGAGAGCAAGAGATCAGTATACAGTACAGCTGTTCCATCCACCCAATTAATGCAAAGTAATTGCATAGCAACAGCGCAAGCTGACAGTCCAGTTAGAGCTACCTGTGAATGCTAGCTCCAGCCGCATTAATTGCTTGAGGCCTAGCTTTAGGGGATTGCACGTTGATGACCAAATCCTGGCACTTAGCTTGCTGGCTAGCATTACCTAATGTACACAATGCTGTTCACACAGTGGGCGTAATGTGCAATGCAGAATATTTTATTGTACTTCATTCTGCTTCATGCTTACTCATCACTGGCTATGGTCAGATGACAGATTCATTATTTGCTTCATAAGGCCATTCATTTCATTACTTCACATCAATAGTCCACATTCTAGGTTAAATTTTAGGTAAACATGAGTCCTTTTAATTTACCTGCAGGCGATCTAACTCCTATGCTATTCTGATTAATATTTAACAAAAATTAACAAGGCACAACAAAAAGGTGCTTTTTGTACTGAATTTGCAAGGACGGCCATTTCTAAGGCGTTCTTTCCTTATACAGATATTTCACTGGAATTGCTGCAATTAGAACACAACTGATTATTAATGCAATCCAATTCACTGAATGGAGTAAAAATCTTACTGAGCAAAATTAGCTTTGTTATAACTGTCAAACTAATTACAATGTTAATTTGGCCTCCACAGCAGCGCCTCTCAAATCGCCTGCTGTAAAAATATGATTTAACAAATGTTGTTTTTCTTCCTACTCACCCATTAGAAAGCCGGTTGGGGTCCCAGTTAGGGTGCACATACACGTAACTCACACTGAGGTACTGCTCCGTGCCCTCGTGAACATTGATGTTGTGGTCGCCAACAACCACACGCCAAGTCCTCTGCCTGGAAAACAAAACGTCATAACAATTTCACTTACCCATATCCAGCTAGTCGATGGCACAAATGACAGAGTAAGGTTTAACACAACCGCAGAATTTTATTGGTAACACACTCAGACACACTATAGAATGGAGACTTATTAAGCTCTAGAGCTCTGCTAACACTCTCATCAATGGTATGTCCAAACTGCACCCCGTCAAAATGACTATTTACATGTGCTGCATCACCGCAAGCATCAGAGTGACAAAGCTTGCCTCAAACAAAGCAATAAAATAAAGTAATCATGAAATAATTATGCTAAATAACATTAACTGGTCTACTCCCAGCATACCTCTCTCCCTAGCCAGGAAATTACAGCTTGACAGCAACACGAGCTGTATCTTTTTAATCCTGTTGATCTCAAAATTGTCACCAATGCTAATTGCCACAGTCCTGTTTTTTTTCTTGACCGTGCAAATGTTGAAATCAATTATGAATGTGCGACAGAAGATATATAGAACATCTGTTCTGAAGTGTCATGGAGATTGCTGACAGCCAACACTCCTTGATTCATTTGGGTGGGACACCAGCTTTCTGGTTAGACAAGATAAAGCTGGTGCTCAACCTATTATTTTGCAATACAAATGCAACAAAATTTATCTGCGCCTCCTGAAAGTGGAAAGCAAGGATATCTGAGGGTGTTCTTTGAAGACCTCACATGAACGTCTATCCTTCCATGTCACAGCATCAATAAAGCCTTAAGCAACTGAGGCCATTCGCTTGTACTTTTGTCACAACATAAACATCCGGTTATCGAGCTGCATTTTAACATATCGGAGTCTTCCAATGTCCCCCAGAAATAAGATCAACTAATCAGTATAATTTTTTTCTTGAAATTTTCTATTTTCCAGGCATGCTACTGGGGAATACGTCTTCCATTTTCCCCAGTATCAGCTGAAGATCGACACAGATTTAGAACTAATGAAGAATTTGCTCCTTCGATCAATAAAGTTAATCTTAATGTCTCTTTGTGGTTATGTATCTTTTACACGAAGCCAATAAGCAGAAGAAATACAACTTTTGGACAAGGTCTGAAGTTAAGTTCAAAATGAAAGGCTGGTAAGGGACATGGATACCCTGGTAGATTTAGGGGGGGTGGTTTATAGAGCTCCCTGAGGACACCAACGACCCTCTCAGTCGCGGAACCCCAAGATGACATTTCACCAGGGGGCTCAGAATATCTAGCTACACCCCTGGCCTTGATTAATCCTTTGTCTTCCTTTGTTTCCAGCGTAATCCTTTGCAAATGTACTTTTGTTGATATTGGTCTATTTGTTGTAAAGTACAGTACTGTCCAAAGGTCTTAGGCAGTCAGCGAAAATGATATTTAAATGATTTTCATTTTGGCGTAAAACTATGACGTCTGCCAATGTGCGTTAGTTTAGCCATTTCAAAACATGTACTAAACTCACCCCAGTATTTGCAGCAACCGTCCAATATGCCCATGTATTTCGACTTAATCATTACCCTACACTGTTTGCCTAATCAATAATTAATTAAGTGTGCTGATGGTGAAATTTAACACATACATGGAATGGTGGAAAGGAGAGCTTTGGGAACAGAAGCTGTGTATGTCTAGCTACCCAACAATTGATCATTTTTTATTCTGTTACTGTTCATTTATATAAATTCTAATGTAAAACTGTGTTTTTTTTCCTCAGCAAATATACACTTAATACCGAAACAAATGACCTTAAACATTTTTTTTGACTGCCTTCTTTGACTTTTGCAGTGAATATTTAACACTGTACAGGACTTTACAGTGCCACCAATGTTGCCATGCAACTGAATTATTAGATATGATTTACAGGCAGTCTAAAAATTAACCGAGATACCGCCCATGAATGAAGGATTTTGAAAAATGACATTGGAAATAGAGGCTGCATTGAGTGATTCATCGACAAGCCCAAGGACTTCCTATACTCAAAGGTGTAGCAGCTGTTAGAGTGAGTCTTTACTAGCATACGATCTGGAGTCTCACTTGTCCACACAGTGAGCTGCTGTCATGACCCATCCTCTCCTGATCAGAGTTCCACCACACGTGTGGTAGAAGTTTCCACTAGACAGGTACTGAAGCGAGATCTGGAAAGAGAAGAGCGAAAAGCTGATTAAGCAAAGATCCGTAAGTCGACAGGTTATTTGTACAGTCGGTGCTCGCCCGATCGACCGAACGTGCAACTCTCCCGCGGGAGTGATAGCCGATTCGGAGAAAACAAGTACATTTGCTCTTTACATCTATTTATTTAGCAGATCCTTTTGTCCAGAGCGACATACAAGCAAAGCGGATCATTTCCCGCAAGCACACAGCAGTCAGGGAGGCGGGAAGCTATAGGTGCAGCTGGCCTGAACTTCCAGTGAACGACTAACAAAAAGTACAAGTTAGCACTGGAGCAAGAGCTATATAATGCGTCCCAAAAAGACACAGCAGAAACTATTCACATCAAAGACATAGGAAAACAGGACCAGTGGAGTCAACTTGGAACTAAAGGTACTAACGGGCGTAGATCAGCATTACTCAGTTACTGACTTGGGTAATTTTCCTTATACTTGCATTTGTTTTACATTTGTCACTGTGATTTTGCATATCATTTTGCAGGATATTAGTCAACATCACCTACACTGAAGGTCTCATGGAATGAAGAACTAAGAGTCCTAATGCTGGCATATGGAAAGTGAAAAAAAGCAAACGATGATTGTGTGGTTGATCAATTGATTTATCGCGCATTCATATGCTGGGAACAGGGCATACCTGCCAGGGCCAGGTGTGGGGGGGTGCAACCTCTCCCCCGACAACCCTCCCTTCTACATCCTCGATGTAGCGCGGCTGGGGCTTGATCTCGGCAAGCGCTAGAGAAACACAAGGACGAAAGTGAAAACGTAGGCGGTTGTAAAGGTTATCGGATCGTAGCAGTTTGCAGCATTTCACGGTACAGGTTCCATTCAAAGCTCAGTGCAGCTCTGAATGCTCATGAAGACACAGTAAGTAAGTAATGCACAACCTCCAGAAATGAACCTCCGCGGCGTAGCAGTGCTAATGTACACAAGCCTTTGCTGTCGGGAAAATGCATCTCACGCGCGAAACAGAAACCCAGGCTTCGGAGGAGGTGGAAGGTCGGTTCTTACCCAGGGAGGCCAGACCACTCAGCAGTAGGATCCTCAGCATGTCTGCAGGGCTTCAGGAGTCTCTATACCAAGACAAGTGGCTCTAGAAGCCTTATATTCAGTTTCTACTGTAGGTACTAAGGAATTCCAACAGGTGATACTGCTAGTGCACCAGATGTGTATGTTCCCACCGGTAAAGATCAAGGGCAGGGATCAAGGCCGGCTTGTTCCCAACCTGTGAGAGTTGAGTAGCTAAAAATCTTGCTTCTTACACCTGTGGTTCCATTTCTTATCTTCCTATTGCTTTTACAGCGGGGGTGAAGCACTCCTTTCCATAGAGGGGCCCAATGTCTGCAGGATTTCGCTTTAGCTTTCTGTTAGCAACTGCTCTGCGCCTAGAACACCAGCCTGACTTAGATCATAGCCAAGTAACAGCTCCAGTAACGTATTTCACGCCGAAGACCAACACACCGTTTGACAAACGAGCTACTGCTACTGCTCAACTGCTCAGTGAGAACAACATATTTTGATCTCTGCAGTGTGTGTTATGTTCACTCATTATTTGAACCAAATTATGTGCCAGTCGAACAAATATAAATACACTGCAAGTATGTGTGTCTTGAGTGTGACAGGTGATATTAATGGCTGAGATATAATGTGCTAGGCGATTAAATAACCAAAGGTACTTTTAAGGAAAGATAGATCATAGTAATGCATGTTAATAATGTATGTGATGCTGCTGTTTGTATATTAACTGCTGGGGCTGAGAAAATGCATTCACATTTGCGTTTGCCAAGCTATTCTGTTTCGGCTCTTGCATTTCATTGCTCTTGCATGATGTTATGTAAATGAGAGAAGTGAGGTGACTGGTTGGTTATGTCCACAGAATTTGTATCATTATGACTCAGTGTATATGGGGTAGTGTGTGTCTCCATATATTAGGAATCCCTACCCGTGTGCCAAAGGTCCCTGACGTGGAGCCCATTGTCAGCAGAGTAACCATATCAGTGCTGGGAACTTGAACAAGGTCCTTAACCCCCATTTGCATGTAAATTATTGGGACAATTTTGAATATTTTCCCCAAAGCAAACTGACCAATCCATTGATAAGTACGACCAAATAAATGACTAAGATAGATCATATTAGAAGATCATTACATACACCCAGTGCCACATACCTTTTCAAGACTATTCTTTCCTGACGCCACTTCCACTCAAGGTCGCACATCTTGCTCAATAACTTCTGAAATCTTGAAAACTAATCACGTTTTCAGCCTCACTGCAAAACACAACTTTTGTTTACAGCTTTCATTGTGTTCATTCAGGGAGTGCCTGGAGCCAGTCCCAGGAAGAACAGCTCACATGGTGGAGGTACATTCTGTATTATGTCTTTGTGGGGACTCTCCATTCGTTTCTATGGGGAAACTTGAATCCCAACATGATGATCTTAACCCCTTCTCAGCCCTAACCTTAACCATAAGTAACCAAACAAAACATGAGACTTTTTGCATTTTACTTTTTTGATTGCATGCACAAATCTTTGTGGGGACCTGAAAAATGGTCCCCACATCATCAAAATAATAGGTCTTTATTACACTGTCAGGGACATTTAGTCCCCACAATGTAATAATTATATCTGGCTTTGTGGGGATTCACCATTCATTTCAATGGGCATAACCCTAATCCCAGCTATGACAACCATAACCCATAAGCCCTACAATGTCCTCACCTTAACCATAAGAAACCAAGCAAAATGCAAGATTTTTGGCTATTTAATTTTTTTGTTTTTTGATTGCATTCACATATATTTATAAAATTCAGTTTCTCCTTGTGCAAACTAAAATAAATGTCCCCACAAGGTCAAAATAACAGGTTTTTACCACATTGTCTGGACATTTGGTCCCTACAATGTAATGTATACATAACCTACACACACACTCACATACACACAATCAGTCATACACTACAGCCAATTTAGAGATATGACTTCTACCCTATGACTCACTGTAAATGTGTCTGCTCAAGGTTAGATGTAGCTGAAATTTGCTTGCACATAAAACACTCTGCAAATGCACTTACACCAGGTTTAATCTACTTTAAGTAATTAGGACAACTATGAACTGTTACACAGTTTGTAAAACATCTACATTTTTCTTTAAATCTCATGTGCTTTGTAAAGCTTAGCCTTTGGTGAGAGGTTAACACTTATCAAATTCAGATCTACACTGTTATGTGATAGGATCTAGTTAGCCCGGATAAATATTGTACTTCCTTTTTCACAACGAAGCCAGAACAAACAAAAAATTTAATTACTTATGTAACACAGAGCAATGTTAATTCTACGATGACATTAGTATTCACTATGCTACAGTAACATAGTTAACAATGTTCATTACATTGGATAGCTGTGCATTGCTAAACAGTGCTGGGGTATCAAGTGCTTCAGCTTAATTTAAATGTGGGTGCCTAGCTAAGAGGCTAAAGAGGTGATTCTTTAGTCTGTGACAAGAGAGGGTAGGTCAACATCACGACTGATGTTGGGACCTGGCTCCATAAATAGGAGGAAATAGATGGGCTGTGGACAGAATTCTCCAGAATTTGCATTCTCTAGGTGTTGCCTGATGCTATAGCTAATTATTTTCTGAAGCCTTTGTAGTCTTCAGTTACGTCTTTATGCATTGGCCAGACCCAGCTACTTTGATGAAATCTCTGATTGTGTCCAGGAGATGTTTGATGGCGTTCTGGGTGGGGGTAACACCATGTATCTGGGAGGGCAAAAAATGGGACAGGGGGTCTCTATGAGCTGCATGTGTCAGATAATTTACTCAACACCCATAAGGGACAGGTTAAGAAACCACTGGGTAAGTGCACTGGGTGTCCCATATAACGCCGTGTGAGCAGTGGTATATAAGGACAGCGTCCATTTTGGCAGAGTGTAGCACATGAAAAATCGTTTCACCAAGATTCTGGAATTTTGTTGCTTTTCATTCTAGCAATAAATAATAATAAACATTCAGTCATGAGTAAAGAGACATTTGGAAGGGCCACACGTTGTGCTACTAGCATGATAAGAATCAAACATTTATGCCTTAAATAACAGATTAAATCAAATGAAGCTGTTGGTGATAAACTGAAACTGAAACGACGAGAACTTGAAAGCATGAGACTTAATATTCTCAGATTTAATACTTCCGAGCTGGTCTCTGACTCCATTAGCACCTACTCAGAAGGGATACACATACTCACTCTTTGACATTGACTCATATTGTGTAGGATTTATTTCCATAGTCCGAGTCTATTTATAAAAAGTACACTATATTATTAAAAAAAAAAAAAAAATCTTTTAGCAAGTATTTGCTCTTCTGATAGTGAGCACAATGGAGATGTGAACAATAAGGGGTGACAGGCTTTTATAATGGTGCTAATTAAAGAGAAAGTCATTACAAGTATCAGCATTTTGGGGGATTATAACCTTATCGCTACATTAAGAGACACACATCCTTTACCAACTCGCAATTAAGCCTCTGTGGCCATGTGACACAGCGGAGGCCGTGGGAGCCGTGGTCTGCTGCAATCTGCAATCGGCCTCTCTTCCCTTTCCAGGGAGAACGAATCAAACAGAGATCACAGAGAATCACTCTGTTGCTGAACGGGATGTTTTAATTAAAGATGTTTGCCGTCGATATTGCATCCTTCTTTAACGAGGAAGATCTGGTTCCCACAAACGTGCCTAACGTGGGATGGGAAATTGACATTGTGAATGAATGAACTCTTTTGATTGGATGTAAAAATCGGCAGCTGTGAGGTGGCAGTCAAGAGAATGGTGATACATTAGACACTGATGTCAAAAAATGATGTGAGTCCATCTCCTGGAAATTTTATCCATAACAATTCATGTAAAGATTATGTTAAATGCATGAAGCAGAACAGAACACTGAAGAGATGAAAGCTGTAAAAACTAAATGTGTGCAATGTGGTACCATAGTTGAGAGGACATTACCTAGATTGTCACCCGTAATGTCATTTTGTCCCTGCATTAGACAGTGGCACAAAGGCATGACTCACAGCTCTATGTCTGCACCCCCATAAACATTAATCATACTTTGAACATCAGCATCACAATCAGAACGATTTTTATTGGCCAAGTATGTCAAACATACAAGGAATGTGTCTTAATGGATGTACCCTGGTATAACATATATCATGCAATATAATACAAAACAATTTACAAACATGTATGCATGAAATTTTACACACACATTTTACATTAAACTACCAGTCAGAAGCAACATGGGATGTAATAGTCTACGTTTAACCAAAAAAAAGAAATTTGTTTGAATTTTTAAAAAAAAAATCACTTTATTGGCAAGCTAAGACAATGATTACACCAGGTGGACTAACATATTAGTCACCATAAACTTTTAAACCAGTGGAAAAGCAGTAGTTTCAGGAATGTTTTCAGAGAAAATGCATGCCATTGTTTTAACCCTTCCATGGTTATGAATGAAACTGTAATGTCACCCCTTCGTAACTATTAAGGTCTGAAAACAGTTATAAAAAATAGGTTAACTTATAGCTAAAGATTTTTCCCAAAACAACTTCCAATTTTTACCTATTTCTATGCTCACATGACTGAAAGGGGTACGTACACAATTTACTTAATTTTACAGTCTCCTTTTTAACTGTAGACCAGGTACTGTATACGAGGTAAGTATGGTTTTGAGTCTGACTCGCTTTTAATATGAAAAATGATGGACTTTACAGTATGATGGAAGAAATTAGGCTTCTCAAAAGACACTGGGTAGGATTGCTATGTGTTGTCAATCATCACCTAAATTGACCCAATGGCCGTACAACAGAACAGCCAACAGGACATGGGTAGAAACAGTTGGTGACTGACAGTGTACAGTGATCACACTGTGGATTTTGAAGCTTTATCCCCCCCCATTACTTCTCCTACTGTGTTTCATCTCATCTATTATTTACCATGGGCCCAATCGAGTCCTGAGGAGGAAAACACCAGGCCAGAGTTGCTACCCACTGAGCTTATACCTTTTGCTATGAACATGTGTATTTCACAGAGAAAATTTGATTTGATTTTCACTGCCAATTTTATTGATGGTCACATTAAATTTTGGTGAAGTTTCCTTTTTATTTTTAATCAAGGCCTGCAAAGTCTCACACATCTGGCGTGACACTCCCGCTTTCAGACTATCACACTCACGCAAGAAATCTTACAGTAAATCTGTATTACTTCATTATAAACCTAGAATTAGCGGCATCAAAAGCGTTGGAGTAGTTTGCAAACCCTGCAGACTTTTAACAAGGTAATAACACTGTTACATACATGTAAATACGTGTGCAGACTTGTCTCAAATTAAAACTCTCATGCCAGCCAGCTGACCAAAGTTGGCAGCCCTGTTTTAATACTTGCATAACAAGCCTCACTGTCAGATACTAATCAGCAGTAATTATATCCTGCTTGATTCATTCTGATTATAGTCTGTTAGCACAATGGCTAAATTAAACCGATGCATGAACTTCTCAGTAAAATACAGGGAACATATTTAATAACAAGTTATGGCGATTTCATTTTGCAAACTTGTGATCAAGAATATTGCATAATGTGCCTGTGAAGTGTCAAAAACACCCATCACATAATTAAGGGCCTTTTCCATGAACACCTTGCTAATTTAAGTCAAGTGTAGGTCCCTCATTTGCATTTCATTCATGGTGTACCCTGCCTTGTGCCCTGTGCATTCTGGGATAGGCTTCTAGCAGACCATTCACTGGAAAAGGAGTTAGGCCATGTAAATGGATAGATGGCTCCTCAATGCCTAAGAAACCGGTAAACCTTTTTAAACGCGCAGTTGTTTTTGTCCATAGCAAATAAGCACCAGACTTATGTCTGACCACACAGCACGTCTTGCAGCCCAACAACCGTAAGCTGGCAGACCTTGCACCAATATCTCATATCAGCTTTTGTTGCATGAGAAGATGAGGATGGGGCTGAAACCAAAGCCTCCCACTGCAGCACTGAGTGTATGCGGCAAGAACCGGCTAGAGTACAGCCTGTCGTTGGGCCTCCCAGAGAAGGGCAATGGCTGGTCCTGAGGGCAAAGCCACAGCCTTGCAGCTTAATCACTGTTGATTCAAGACCCATGAGAAAATTCTACTGCAAGTGGAACTGAGTTTGATACTTTGTGTTAAAAGCTTCTGCTTTAGAAACCATAAGTTCCTTTCATTCAGTGCTGGCACCAAAATGATCATCCAATGATGCAAAAAATTAGGCTATTTGCCCAGTCCAGCCCTGTCCCCCCTGGTCAATGACTTTTACCATCACCTCACCACCCCCAACCAAGAAAATCGTGGGCCTGGCCATTAGATCGTGTCTGGTGTCGACATTACTTTCATTTAACATGTGGCCTAAACAAAATTATAGGGCTAGCAATTGCTGAAGGGATGCAGAAACTCCTTATGTTTGCAAAATGATCTGAAGTCTTGTTTTAATTTAACTTGCAAAGTGACACTGCTTGGAAAAAACGTCTAACAATTTTTAATATTCTGCTAGATTTTGTTTCTCTGTTCCCAGCCCTCGATTACCTGAGATTACTTGCAGCCTTTGTCGCAGTTATCTGAATGAAGGCTCTCATTGCAGTCATGTCCTTGCATCACCAGCTCCGAAAGCAGAACGCCTCTTCCCATCCACACTTTGAACAGTGAATCATCAACCTGCTATGTCATCCTACGGTGTTTGACCATTATGACACATTAGCGGATTTCCAGTCAGCCGGGGCGCTTGTGTTAATGTTCTTGCTCGTTCGACACCGGTGACAATACAGGATCTGAACCCAACGCCTGTTTGCAACCTTTAATTGCAATTAAACCGAGGTGCAAACAATCAATTCCCACCCCCATCTTTTTCCTCTCACACATACGACAGGACAGCAGTGAGGGGTTGGGGTCGGAGGAGAGAGTGAAAATAGAGGACAGTCACTCTTAGCAAGGGAAAGCTGATCCAGTCAGTGCCAAAGTTCCGGATTGATCCTGCAGAAAGTGTTTCCCATTGATCTCTGCTCCTCCTGATTTGTCTGCTCTGCCTCCTTTGTGTGGTTCTCCTGGTGGAGGAGGAGAGCACAGGGCACTTGTGCTCCGATTCCCCGGTGTCATTTTACCGTGGTGGTGACACTTACACGTGGAGCCTCGCAGCCTTCAGGATACATTACGTAATCGTTAGCTACACTCAACTTTTAACACTCTCGTTGTTTGTAACTCATTAGCAGTGACAACTATAGCTGATCTGGTGGCAATGACTTTGAAATGCAATTATATATAATATATACTGACAAACATTTTTGTTACTCCTATGTATGAGATAATAGCAGCCTCTAGGTCACCGCAAAGGAGGGCGTCAGAGAGATATCTGATGGCGCTTTGCTGCGTTCGCTATTGAACTGTAAAACTATCCTCTAGAAGGAACATTGTTAACAACGATTGTGTTTTTTAAACTACAGTTTTTATTCATTTTTTTATGCAGTATATAAACTTTAAAAGGGAGCCTTCTTCAGCATGTACTGCTTAAAGCCAATATTTGCATATATCTTCCATGTTAAACATTCCCATAAAATGCAGTATTTTCAGTCATTATCAGGGTCTTTCCTTTTCCCAGCTTTTCTTCACTGTGCGTTCTATAAAAAAAGATTATTTTTAGGTAGCCATACAAGCCCTGAACAAGAAGTCTGGGCCGGTAGATTCAGATCAATATGATTCTTTCAATTT
Organism: Mormyrus lacerda; assembly: GCA_015163995.2. Taxonomy (NCBI): domain Eukaryota; kingdom Metazoa; phylum Chordata; class Actinopteri; order Osteoglossiformes; family Mormyridae; genus Mormyrus; species Mormyrus lacerda. The sequence goes on from JAABNX020000143.1 coordinate 2,811,050, forward strand.
ACAGTCACAGAACTAAATCAAATAACATGCCTTCAAACATAATACACTGGTTAACCGTATTGCACTCATACCGCGATTCTGTTTGAAAGGCACAAATTAATTGGTGAATTCAAGTCAGTACTGCTATTCAAAAATGCTGTATTTTTGCACTTGTAGACAAGGCACGCAGTCTTTTCACAATGCTGTCCCTTTAGTGGAGACAAATTTGAAAATGGTGTGTGGTAGTAGGCCACTATGTTGCAGTCACAAGGCAGACATGCCCTCAATAAATGCAACGTTGGACACATTTTTGGCTGATCGCCAGCTTGTCATACATCAGAGGTGTGTATTATAAAACATCATTTCTAGCACATGGAGTGTCAAACCCACCACAGAGTCTCTCCAGGACCCGAGGCTTGACGCAAGGCATCGGCCATTAACCTCATTTATGCATCTATCAGTAACAACACTACTCTCATCCAATTGCATAATATCATTTTATTATAAAATAATCTAATCATGCATAAGAAAAGCCGAAACTGGAGATTTCCAAGCGTGATATTATGTTTGCTAATGCTTAATTTGCCAGCTTTTCACCATCTAATTTAACATAAAGTCAAGCCTGAAGTTGCTTAAGGAAGAGATGCGAGCATCCTTCAGTCCTGACTCGAACCCAGCCCAGAATCTGCGGAAGGACAACCACACGTGATTCATCTTGTCAAACCGGCTTCTCCTAATCTGTGCTCTGGAGGGGGGTGATCGCTGCATCCTGCTAATAGCCCTCCCTGGGACACCTTGCCTCCGCCTGCAGCTGAAGCGGACAGGCCCCGGAACCATGACACTGATGCTTAGGACATCGTTCTCTAGGACACTGATAGGAGCCCAGCTGGTGGCTGGTTACAGCTAAAAGCATGTTCCACAGCTGCTCATAACTCAGGAGCAATTTACACAGAGGCTAGTGCTTCACCAGTATTGACAGTCTGTTTTGGGCCATGCTAACCATCCTCTGACATCGCCCAGACTTTCTTCAACAAAGGGTAATGACAAATTTCAGAAACGGCATCAGATGCCCAAGGAAATGGTTTGCAGTTATCGATAATAAAAGGCTATTGCTAGTTATCTCACTGTCTTTGCACATCATGAGGACTGCAGTGATAAGCTTGCAAAGAT
>JAABNX020000143.1:2824892-2839254 GCA_015163995.2 Mormyrus lacerda
CCCCCCACTAACATGGAGTCACGTGAGCTTCTCATTATAAACCCCGGTTGTAATCAGGTATGCAGCAGGGAACGGTTTAAGATAAAATATAGAAACTGCTGCAGGCTCATAAACATGTCAGTGAAATGAATGTACATGCTTAAAGAAGCGATGTTAGTCCTCACTTCATGACGGTTTTATCCAGTAAACATAAGGGGGCCGATATGAAGGTATAATCCTGCCCCAGAATCTGCTTTTAGTGGGTAACTAAAGGGAAATGGTGCTAAGACAGTCCAGGCAGTTAAATGTGACTTACTGTATCTCCTTAACAAGTGTGTGTATGTGTGGGGGGGCATGCAGTCATGTGCATATGCAGTACCCTGACGATGCCGTCGCCGACTCTCCTGAAACCTGCCTGCTGTCCTCTGTTTGCTTTTGTCTCAGTCGTGTGGGGATGTGTGTGCGTGTTGTTATATCAAGGAGCAATTCCCAAAGCATGGTAGAAATAAATACGCATATCCTGTGATTTCTGCCTCGCGTGTCAGAAATCACACGTGTGATTGTGATTTACATATGGCCTGAGTAGATTCCCTGCTTCCCCCTTCCTGGATACGCTGGTCCACAGTGAACAGAGAGCAACAACAGACTGCTTAAGATAAGTATTCCCATCTGCTGTGTACAGAACAGATTTTATGCATTGAAATCCAAAGTCGCCCGAATCACACTGGCGCCCCCTATAGCTACAGAGCGTGTACCGCCATCCCAGAGGCAATAAGACTACAGAATACAGAACTTCATCCCTTGTCTCTGCTGCGTCTCTGCATTCATTTAGAGCTTTATGTAATGCACCGTTTAAGAGACCCACATTCTGGCTGGGGCGTCCCCCAGATGCGGGTGGGTGGAGGAGGGGTCGTGACGGAGCCGATTATCGACTGAACTTCACAGATTTCACAGACGGCGCTAATTACGCGGGGATAAAAGCTTGTTTACCGCCGGGCTTATGAGAAGCCGTCAAATTGCTTCTTTTTGTCATCCCTCCTTCTCCCCGTTACACCCTCCGAGGACTCTGCGTCCCCACTCTCCTCCCCTTTTATATATCAAAAGGCGACTAACTGTCGTAAAACCAAACGGTTAATTTCTTTTTTTTTTTCCTTTAAAACTTTGCCCAGGAGAACTCTCTCATCGGAGCGCCGTCGCCACCGCCAGCCCCATCTGTCATCAATAACCAACCGCCGCCTGTCGCACCGTTACTCTTTTCCTTCCACCGAGAAACGTCGCGAGGGAGAAAAGGGGAGGGAAAAAACGTGTCTGCTCTCCTCCCTCGAAAGAGAGTCTGAGGCATTAAAACGGAGGGGTGATGTAGCTGCAAGGTTTCCTTTTGATAGTATTTCTGTGATGCACGCCGGCGCTTGGATCTGATGTGTAACGCGAGGTTGTCCGGGGGGGGTTCGTTTCTGGGTGTATGGCGTCTGAGTCTGAAAAGGAGGGAGAAAATGAAAAGGGTCGAAGGAGGTGGTGCGGCTAATAATAGCAGAAATAAAAACGTTACTGAGATATGCGCTTTATTCTCGGTGAGATTATAAGAATACCGATGGAGAGGAGCTATTTTAAGGTTTAATAGAATGAGGAAAGGAAAATAACTTTTTGAAATAATGTGTAGGAACAATGAGGCTTTTGATCATGTGGCACGTGGACGTTTTTTGGAGAAATGGTTACGAGCCTCGTGTAACGGAACCGGGGCTGTTTCTGATCTTGTTAATTCCTTATGGTCAGGATGTGATGTGATGTGATGTAAGATTGTGGAGGTCACACTTGATTGAAGATGGATATTTTGCCCCCCAAAATAGTCTCCTAGCCATAAAAACAATGATATGAATTATCCTTTAGTGCGTATATTGTTTATTGTACAGTATGGTAGCGTGGCAGTGAGATTTCTGTGCTCCACGGAAATGTGCATTTCAGCTGTTAAGATGAATAGCAGAGGAGCATGGATAGCTTTCAGGCTTCTGTCTTTTACCTGTTTATCTATAGTAATTTTATTTGAGATTCCCAGCTTACCTAACAGAAACACCTAGACAATAAGTTGTTTAAAGTTCATTGCAGATGAAAGTGATTGTAGTTTTCTAAATGCTGTTTGCAGTTTAACGGAATTGTTGTTATGTGAGTTTGCGGCTCAATAAGAAATGAATGTCGTGGAGTCTCGCTGGAGAGAGAGGTATTTTATATGGATGGATCACATTTCCCTAGCTGTTGAGGTTGTGTCTTTATTTCTTCATTTGTTCAGCTATTGTTTAGGATTTAAAATGCCGTAGCTAGTAATCTAATCGCGACTTCTTATTTCCCAAAGGACATTCCTAGATCCAGAACTCTGCAGGGAGTTGCAGTGAAAGCATATTAAAGAATCCTCACATTTTCTGCAGAGAGTATCAGCTTTCATGGAAAGCCAAAGTCTCCTTTGTCCCCAAAAGCTTCTGTTGCCTACGGCTACCGGGGAGCGACCATTAATGCTTTTCCACTGGAATACGGGAACTAAGCTGTACCCAACCTCAAAGAAAAACTAATTACAGCACAGTTCCACCTCGCTATAGTTTTCTACTGCAGAAGGGTCTGATCGGTAATGCCGTTGCCAGGTTTGGAGAGCAGCAGTGGCGTAAAACCAATTACTCACTGTACACACAGTATACTTAATAATTTACTATGTAGTAGTAGTTTTGTGTCTTAAAGAGTAATATGGGAAATTGGGTCCCATTCAAGGAAGCTATGCAAATAATAATCCTTTACTTTCAGAAGAACATTGGAATTCTTCTCATGGCCTACCCTATCTTACTCAGGGTCTCTGGCACTGGGGGAGGGGGAGTGCCCCCTCCAGTGGCCTTTCTTATGGGCCCACGAACATATGACTATTCTGCTGAGGGCGGGACTCAAACCTGCAATCATCCAATCACAGGCTTAGCCTGTGGAGTGAACGCCATCCCGAATCAGGATGCTGTTGCATTACAAAAGTCAAGTGGACAGGTGGGAAAACCCAACAGGCACTAGAGCATTATTTTCTTTTTGAAAGATTCAAGATTCAAAGTTTTATTGTCATGTGTGCAAAGCACAACGATATTCTTACTTGAATGCAGACAATTAACAGATCAGTGCAGCATTGCAATACAATAAATACTAAGTACAAAATGCTACCTGCTGCGAGATGTCTTTCAACAAGTCATATCTAACAACAAATAATACAACATTCAGCTTGAGGTAGTGAAATGATGACGTGACAGAGCAAAGTAGCAATATAAAGTGCCACGGTGGGCAGCAGACATAAGGATGAACACAATAGCAACACTGTCTGGTTCGTTTCGGGTCGATGAAGTGAGACTGGAAGAGTTGAACTAGCGTGGGATTCTGACATATTAATTCCAAGCGTCCTCTTCAATCGACTCTCATGAGTTTGAGGGCTCTGCCCTAACAGCGATGTTTTCAATCATGTTATTTATACCATACACATTGCATTTGTCTGGGTACCTGGCATTCCATTGCATCAAACCGTAAATGGCTGCCTGCTTTTTATCAGCTGAGTGACCACGATAAACACATGTAAGACTGTTTGTTGTGTTTCTGCACTATTTTAATTTTGTGGTTTGAATTTATTTAAGACAGAAGGCTGCATGCATACAACTGTTCTACTCATAGAATTATGCAATGATGTGGTATAAGCTTACACAGACAGTAAAAAAGCATCTTTGGCTGAATTTTTGTAATACCAGTTTCTTGAATGTGCAGGGATGATGTAGAAACTTCCCTGCCAGATGTTCTCTTCAGTTGCAGAAATAATAAAAATAGTAACTTTACCTTTAGTTTAATGAAGTGGTTGCAGCAGCAAATTGTATGATATCTACCCGGTGATTTTTCACTCTCATTATGTGTCAGGTTTGCACTCTAGTGCTACGATGTGGCCCCCCGCTATTGGCCCAGCTGGTCTTTGTTAAAGCTGCTCCTTAAACAGACAGACCCCTAAGTGCTGGGGCCAGACGCTGAGAGCTGTGATTTCCAGCCGGACTACATTCGATGACTCGAACTCACGATGACTCTGCAGCCCTGTTTGAAGACACTGCCGCAACCTGGTGGCCCACGGTGGCATATCTTTTCCGGGCCAGGGTCACAGCCCACACTAGTCCTGTAGGAGGTACTCTGGGGAATCCTTAATGCAGTTATACTGCTGTAGGTGGACCACTGCGGGATGCAAAAATCTCACAGCATTGCTAGGCCAGCGGCAGCAGTCTGGCAGCGCTGAGAGTCCTGTGTGGGGAGATATCTCACAGTCAGCAAAAACAAAACAATGGTAGAATTGAGGCGTTCAGCCCCGTGGGAGTCGGATTATGTCAAATGCAGAACTTCCTCTTGACTCCCAAGCACTGATTGACATTGCATAGTGTTTCCACCCATTGCACGACTTCAAAGTGTAATTTAACCCAACTCTCAAGGAATATCTGACCCCAAGAGATCGGATAATGAGCAGTTTTGGAGAGTAAAGGATATGACTGGAGTGCGTGCTCAGATTTAGATGACCATTAGGGACCGCCCCTTACAGATGGCAGTTAGGGCAGAGCGGTGCACATACAGCAACTCAGTAGCCTTAAAGGATCAGTGTGTATGAACTGCATTGGCCAGAAAACGATTATTCACAATTTGATGCGAATAACATATGCGAAACATTGTAGCATCACAAGTAGCCTGCACTGGATTTCTTTTAAGCATTTCACTCAGAAATTGCTTCAGTGTATCCATCATTGTTTTTGGTTATTTGTTTGCTTGTTTGTTTACAGCATGTGAGGATGGCCCCTTCCCCAAATCACACATGTAACTACCATCCTCCACCCACTCGGCGTATTCCTTTGAATTCTGTGGAAAGGCATTCGCTTTGATCTGTATGTCAGCGATGAGCTTTTTTGGGAAGCTGTTGTGTTGATTTTTGAGGAAAACCAGTGACCAGAGAGGCCCCTGGGCGCATTGTTAAAATGCTGGAAGGAGGCCCACTTGGAACAACGGATAAAGAATAAAAAGAAAAATAGAGACATGAGAAGACAACAATTAGCTATTCTGCTGTTACAAACACGTGCATGAATAAATGATTGGGCTGACCTGAAGTTTCATTCTCCAGTTATTTTTCTACTTCCTAGACAAGATGAAATAAGTTCAAAGTGTTTTGAATAGATATCATTTGTTATCAAACTGAAATATTTATGGTCAAAGATTTTTTTTTGCTAAGGAACACAATTATAATCTTTAATCTTCAAAGTAAGATATAAATGTCCTTTGCTATTTAAGTTAGCTGGCAGCATAACAGATTCAGAGTAATTAGCATGACCTAACACTGAGGGGCAGCAGTTATACGAGGTTAACGATGTGGCGCTCTTAACCTGGAGGGTATTGGTTCACATCCCTGAAGAGGCCTCTCTTGTAGTACCCTTGAGAAAAGGTAATTGATTTGGCTCATTTAAAAATATTAAGTTTATAAATGGTTTAAAAATTATTGCTTTGGATAAAAACAGCATCTACAAGTAATTACCCCCCTGTTTCAGGCCAAGGAGGCATTTGTATTAGCATATAAATATTTCAATGCATAATGCATAAACAAACTATCATTGTACAACACCCCCAGTAAATGTAACCTGTGTGCTATACAAATGAAGTGGTATGATGATAGCAAAATCCACCAAGCTATGTACGAAGATGGTAAACAGCAACACAACAACCAGTGTACTGGAGTGCTTCAAACCTTACAATCTGGTCCTATTGGAGATTCTAGGGGAGGAGGGCAATCAGGAGTGCCCCCTCCGATGGGCTGCAGTCCAAGATGAAAAGATGATGATGAGTCAGTAATCCAGAGCGATTGCACAGTTGTGGGTTCCAGCCATGGAACAGCGCAAACAGTACAAAAAAAAAAATGAGATGCCAGGTTGGAATAATTCTCTTGCAACAAACTGACTCCTGCTAATTCTCCTTTACCCAGTCTCAGCCCTTTGTTTTGAAATGTCTACTTTAATGCACGTTCAAAGTGTAGAAGCATCCCAATTATGAAAAGAACTGGTGAGAGTGCCACCTGGCTTTTGGAGGGTGAATTGCTCCCCTAGATTCAGGTGGTACCTCCCTGAGTGGCACAAGGAGTGAGTATTTGTGGTGTTTTTTGCTAGTTAGGTTGTCCTGCCATGCCAGCTAACCTGGTGCTTCATGAGCTCTCCTACTATATTTGGGACCTGAGAGCAGTAATTAGATGTCACATTCGTAGGCCGGCAATGACTCTGAAGATCATGCTATCGTCCGACACCAGGTCACAGGGTCAAATCCGATTCTGTTGTGTGGAGTTTGGTTTTCTGCCACAACTCTCTCTCTGAGGAACCAGAGACTCTTACTGTTTGATTGAGCTGGGATGAACTGGCATCCTGTTCAGCTAGTGCCCTGCCTAGTACAGTCTCGGGATCAATAAGTGGTTATTGGATCAATAGATGCATGTGGAACATTCATACTATTAATGTTCAGTCCAGTTTGGTGTCCTGGAAGAGTCTGTTTGTGGACTGAATTTAATCTTATTTGCGTATTTGGAGCTGATGGATGAATTGGCTTGTCAGTGGTGGGGCTTTGATTAAAATAAGTATTGAACAAGGCCAAATGGCATTTTCATTATTCAGCATGATATATTCCATTATGAAATAGATACATAGGTGTGTAGCAGTTGGAAGAAAATGTGTCAAGCAGTAAGTAGCAGATGGTAACAATAGAGCGATTTAAGAAGTCTGATAAAGAAGGAAAAGAGTGCAGTGGATTCTGGGATTGCCTGTGAGAGATTTTCCTGAAGGATAGATAAAGAAGAGCACTCCACTTCAGCTTGTGATCAAACCGTGTTTAAATGGCCACGCGAGTCTTCCTCTGGCTTTACCATACATGAACGAAACAGGTAAATTCCTGGGCACCCACAATCGCATACATCACTCACTGTCACTATGCCCGTCTTTTCCATTTAAAGTTCATTCGCACTTTCTGGGTTTTTCCTTTGCATGATAAACCTCACTGGAAGTCCTGCTTTCTAAAGAACGATCCTTTGATGGATGTATGAGACCAAACACTGAGTAAAGGCTTATTATTACACGCTGAAGGTTTCTGCTGGTCTGGCCAGTTTCATTTTCATTAGAAATACAAAGATTAGTCACATCTCTAATTTTAATGCCATGTAAATCAGTCTGTTAAAACCTTAGGCCATTTCATGAAATTATATAAATTATCATGAAATAACATGAATTATTCCTGATCTAACAACATACAGGAAACTCCCAAGCCTTATCTGTCTCTCCATTAAAGGCTTTTGTTTTTATCTTCACTTTTTCATTAATCTTCGTCAGTGTCCATCTTGGATAAAAAAAAAATGTAGCATTTTAATGCTTGTATTTGAAATGTGTGTGGCGCTCAGCATTTTATGTGAAATGATGCATGTCCATGATTACCTCCCTTCTACACATCCATCTTCTACCTGATTATCCTGGTCAGCGTCGTGAAGGGGCCTGGAGTCGATCTCAGGCAACTCGATGCACATAGCTGGAGAACACATTGTGTGGAATGCCAGTCCATTGCAGCCCTCACACATACACAGACCATTACACATTAAGGTCAATTTAAAGTCACCAATTAGCCTAACTGCATGTCTTTGGACTGCAGGATGATTGCGGCCAAAGCCTTTAAATAGATATGCTCCAGTGCAGAAAAGCAAATATACAGTATAATGAAGGTATAATGCATTTTCATTTAAATAGCTGCCTTGTTAAAGAATTCACATTGGATACTGTATATTTGGGGGAAAAGCCCAAATGAACTAAACAGGGTTTGTTAAACGATGAAAGCGGTGTCAGATTCTGACTGTTCTACTTGTTCTGGAGAAAAACAAGGTCAGTGCAATAGAAAGATCAGCATTCTCTTATAATGTTTACTCATCATATAGCTCACTTAAATTCTGACACATGTCGAGCACTGAACTGACTTCCTGTCCAGGTGGTTCTTATGCTTGATGTTTTAGGCTCCAAGTTGACTGCGACCCTTTACTGGATAAATGGCTATGGATGGTTGAATGTAACCAAATGTCTATCTAAAATCTGGATTTCCACATGTGAGGTGGGTAGTAAGGTCAAGGGACAGGGATATTGTGCCAATACTGTCCACCTTGTTCCTAGTGTCATGGGTAACTACTGTATAAATGTTTGCTTCCTTCCCTGTCACCACCAGCATACCGGCCCTAATCCCAGATCCCATCCTGTAGTGATTTGTTCATCCCTGATGCCCATATCTAAATTTGGATACCGTGTTTCCTTGCCTGCCTCATTCTGGGCCGCTTTCTGTCTTATCCCTGTCTCCATAACCCCGAAGAGGGAATCCCCATCAACCAGCCACCTGGTCTCTGTCACCGTCTTCTGTTCCCCTTCCTGACCAGGGAGATTTTCGCACCAAACAAATAATTACACTGCTCCTCTTTGCTGTTTATTTTTTTTATTCCTTAAATAATTTAAAAAGAAATAGTTAAAAATTCTTTACTCTGTTCAACTTCTGTCTACATCTTCCAACTGTATCTCCAGTAAATCGGCATCCAGAGTCTGGAGCCTATCCCAGGCAGAAAAAAGCATAAGGCAGGGAACGCAATGGACAGGATGCCAGTCCGTGACAGAGAGTAAGACAAAGGACACTATGGACAGGATGCCAGTCTATCAGAGGGTGTAAGGCAGGGGACGCTATGGACATGATGCGAGTCAGTCACAGGGTGTAAGGCAGGGGATGCTATGGACAGCATGTCAGTCTATCACAGAGAGTAAGACAGGTGACACTATGGAGAGGCTGTCAGTTTGTCACAGGGAGTAAAGCAGGGGACGCTATGGACAGGATGCCAATCTGTCACAGAGAGTAAGACAGGGGACACTACAGACAGGATGCCAGTCTGCCACAGGGTGTAAGACAGGGGACGCTATGGTCAGGATGCCAGTTCGTCACAGAGAGTAATACAGGAGAAACTATAGACAGGATGCCAGCCCATCACAGAAAGTAAGACAGGGGACACTACAGACAGGATGCCTGTCTGCCACAGGGTGTAAGACAGGGGACGCTATCGACAGGATGCCAGTCCGTCACAGAGAGTAAGACAGGGGACCCTACGGACAGGATGCCAGTCCGTCACAGAGAGTAAGACAGGGGACACTATGGACAGGATGCCAGTCCGTCACAGAGAGTAAGACAGGGGACACTACAGACAGGATGCCAGTCCGTCACAGAAAGTAAGACAGGGGACACTATAGACAGGATGCCAGTCCATCATAGGATGTAAGGCAGGGGACACTATAGACAGGATGCCAGTCCATCACAGGGTGTAAGACAGGGGACACTATGGACTGGATGCCAGTCCGTCCCAGAGAGTAAGACAGGCAACATTATGGACAGGATGCTAATCTCTCCCAGGGTGTAAGACAAGAGACACTATGGACAGGATGCCAGTCCATCACAGGACATACACATGCATTCTATGGGCAGTTTGTACTTTAAGTTAAATAATGCAATATCCCAAGTTTCTACTGGGAAATAAACAATAAGGCTTTGGAAAGCACCTGTGGGCAGTTCCTCTGAGAAGTAGGACTGTACTTAGAAATAATTCTGCCTCTCTCTCCCCTCTCAGGTATGAGATCCGGGACACACATCTGGTGGAGGAAAGTGTTCTGGAGACGCTGAAGGTGAAAGCCGACTTCCACAACTTCAGGCCACGTCCATTCAACATGCGCGAGTTCTATGACCGCACAGGTCACGACATCAAGGACATGCTGCTTTCCTGCCGTTACCGTGGTGCCGAGTGCAGTGCAGAAGACTTCTCAGTGGTGAGTCATTCAGGTGGCTGATGAGGTCCCTGATGAGGAGTGATTCACAGTACCAAGAACAAAAAGATATTACTTGTGGTCTTGGCAAGACTAACTTGCCCCCCAAGAAGAAACTTGGGGTACAATGAATCATAGAATTGGTCTTTTTCAGCTAGGATACATCCGATGTATCTTTGATATTTGGCACGGGGATTATTGCCGTCTTCTGTACTTCTGTTCTTAAGTATTGGATCTCGTCTTCGGTAATGGAAGATGACGTAAAATGGATACACAAGAACACAAGTACGGTCAAGTACGCATACTGATAAACACCCGAGGTGCCTGACATGACCCCTGGGTCCTGATTGCCTTGAGAACCTGTCCTTTTTATGCCAGTTTGCTCTTCTAAAAATTCACCCAATTTTGTATGCGACATTGTGTTTGTAATGGTGACATTCAATCAGCTGGATTTTATTAGCCATGCCGAAGCTTTGCCAGGAAGTTGACACAGAGCTCTACATAGTCAATTTTGCTTCTGCTAAAGAAGTTTAAGGAGTCACAAGCAAAGACCCAAAAGTGAAACCTTAGATAAGGGGGGCTGAAACTTAATTCCCTGCCACCCACTCAGGCTGGAGACAAAGTACAGCTGCTATAAAATAAAGGGAATGTGCAAGAAATTCATACAGTTTCATAATTAGATAAAAAAATTGTAATAAGTACCACTGACTCTCTCTGGTCAATGTTCTGGCCTTAGCAGCCATTTTTTTATATTAAATATTAAAACCAACTGTGCAGAGACACTGTACTCTGTAATTAAAATGCATTGTTTTACTGCCAAAATAATTTAAAAAAAATACCCTTTTTGTTCTATATGAGTAAGGAACTGAGAGAAAGATTTGGAACAGAAGAGAACTACATTAGTGGCCAAAATTGTGGAAACACTTCCAATTTTTAGAGAATGCAGAACTTTATTCAACTGTTGCTCCAATTACTTCTTTAATTGTTCATTGCATGATACTTGTAAAATGCTAGAGCAACAGTTGAGTAAAGTTGTTTAATCTCTAAAGATTGGAAGTGTATCCACAATTTTGGCCACTAGTGTACATTTCTACTGATTTTGTTTTGCAGTATCGCTTTCTTTTCTTTTGTTTATTTTTGTGATTTTTTGCTGCCTCAGATAGACAGAACACTGTGCTCTTTCCATTAACTCTCCTCTTGAGCTACTGAACATAACCTGATCTATCTTCTGTTGCTTCATTTATTATTTTTCTTGGCTTAAAGTAGACATTGGCACACTTTGCAGGTATAGACCAGAGAAGCCTTTTGTTTACACTTCCTAAGTTGAATGTTGTTGTTACACTAATAGACCACATCGGTTGTTACACTAATAGACCATTCGACATAGTGATGTGATGGTCTTCCATACCATAACATTTCCACCCTTGCTGTAGTAAATCCCAGCCCTTGATGTGCTGACTTGTTCTCTGCGTCTCTCTCTGAACCCTGGAGCCTCCAGCTCCTCCTGTAATGTGCTGATGTCTCCCCGTTTAAGTTCTGCTGATGAACTAATGTCCTGGACAGCAGCGGGAACAGCTCAGCAGAGAGCACTAATGGCGTGTAAAGAGTAATTCCCGCCGATGATTTGCTGTGAGTCCCCAAGCGCCATGGTACTTAAAAGCGCGGCACCTACAGGAAAGTGGACCCAATTCCCGGCAGAATTCACCTTCCACAAGGCGCCGCTACAACCGAAGACTGGAGCGAGAATCCGTATCACACCAGAATATCGATCATCCCATTTGGCTTGGTTCCGATTGCAGATTAAAGACGATTTGCTTTCCTTACAGTTAGCGCATCAGTCAATCTATATTTTACATATATGCCCGAGATGCCAGTGTAGCGGGTGACTGCGGTTCTGCGTCAGTCATGCAGCCTGGGCTTTAAATCCATAACTGCTAACGTGTTTTTTTTTTGTTCCCCTTAGGTTGCAGATTGTTTAGTATGAGTCAAACACAGTCATTTGCCTCTCGCAAGTCGGCGGCGGCTTAATGACGCACCCATATCCTTTAGTTTCCGTCTTTCAGAAACAGTCGTTACGCTGAAATCGTAATTTACTCCTCGATGGATCGCAGCGACTCTCGAATGTCTGCGGCTTGTCTGTGCCCCCGCATGCGTGCACCAGCTAGGACGGATCCCTTTGTCTGCTTCCATTTCTCTGATCTGAGTCTACCAGTTTCTCTTTGGATTTCTATGAGGGGGACCTGTCAACTGAGAGAAGTGAGGGTTCAGTGGGTAGTATGTATCTGATTGGATCGTGGCTCTGATTGGGCAGAGGAGGTGTAATTCGACCTCTGCTTCCCTACCTGCTACCCCGAGGGCAATTAGAGGGCGAGTGGCACATGGAAGTGTGACGATGTCCATCAGAGAAGGGGCCTCACATTTGCATGCTTTATTTATTTTTTTTCATTCCTCACTTTGCAGTCATCACTGTAAGCCTCCATCGCACCTACCACTCTGAGGCCGACATTGGGGGTGGCAGATGGAGATTGGAGCACGTTCTGATGCTCCTGCTCTTTACTCTGCGAGCTGCTTGCTTTTAGCGAGCGAGGCAGTACTCAGGAGAGAATGCGCTTCGCTCATTAGTGCCCACAGATCCACAAGTGACTCTGACCATTCGACATAGTGAAACCTCAGAGCATTATGGGGGTTTTGGAGGGGCTGTAGGGGGGGCCTGGCTAGCAACCCGCCTGTGGCCCTTCGCGTTTATTGGAGCTCCACCATGGAGGCCAATTCCAGTGTGAAAGCCTGCATAGGGAGCCCGTCTCTAGTATGTCATTATGAGAACCTCCCAAGAACTTCCCACCGCTTACCAACTCCTGAGTAGTCCCCCCCCAACACTGTGATTAAAACAATTCTCACAAATGTCAGACATTGTTACCTGTATGAGGCATTCATATGAGCAGCTGAGAAATCATGTGTCTGGGCAGAAGACAGCAGCTAAAAGTGTCATACCCCAGAGGTTCAAGGGAACTTTGATTCCGAGGTGTGCTGTCACTGCTTCAAACTACCATACTGTAAGTGGAATACCATCTTCTGTTAAGGCCGTGAATCTCAACCTGGCCTCCAAAGCCAGTCCACATTCCATCACCTGGTATTACTGTTACTTCACAGCTACTTATGAAGTACCCTTGTCGACCTGACTAGGGCAGGTAGACTAGAATGATATGGACCTGCAGGTGTTGGCCTGGGGTTTTGGCTGGGAACTGCCAGAACGGCCAGATGATGAATGTGTCTGTATTAAATTCACTGTGTCTTTAAGCGCACATGATGATTTTTCAAAGTAATTCGTAATGGAAACCTGCAATTAAGATAAGCATGTGGTAAATTCTGAAAATTACAATGTGGTCTATCTGGAAGAATCTGCAGTTAATGCTGTCATAAAATTTCTGTTTGGACGTGTAGATCTATGAGACGTGAACAGCTTAATTTGACATTATCTGTATTTCTCACGCCAGGTCTGGTGATTTTTGACTGCGGTAAGTGCTGCCGTTTTAGGATTGACAACCGCTATAGTAACGTTCATATTGGCCGTGGAAAGGAAACAGCAGGATGTAGACAGACACCACCCGTTTTCAGTGGAGTAGCATGTGATTTTTGCTTGTGTCTTGGGGAAGGTATCCTGGAAAAAAATGCTATTGGATTTAGTGGATTACAAGAGGATTACGGGATTCAGGGCGGCCTGATTGTTCAGATGCTGCGCCTTCCTAGGGTGTTTCACCTTTTATCTCTGCCAGGTGCCCTTTTTTTTCCAGAACCTTCCCCCTTCTGTTTGCTTTGCTGCCATTTCAAGAAGGGCAGTATTTCTAGAGGGGACCTGTCAACATAAGAATGAAGGCAGGGACTTCTGAGGCCTACAACGAGGTTAGGATCTCCTCAGCCAAAGCATCGATCTCTGAAAGTACCGATGTGAAAATGACCGTGTCCGTAAACATGGTGGTTATTCTCTATCTCTATCTCTACCTCCCTCTCTGGATTCTTTCCACCCAGCTTCCATGTCGCTGACCCCCATAGCCGTTAATCACGCACGTCGGAACCAGCCATAGCCAAAAACGGATCACGGCCGCGGTGAAAAAAATTAGCCGTGATGAATGCACGACTCGGCATAAGCAATCGGAATGACTGCTTGCAGCAGCTCATGAAAACAATGCAATAAATAATGGCAGGAGACTGAAGGCAGATGATTGAGTTTCATGACCTTCCGTTTAATTAGACAGGCTTACTCTATACTATATTTAGTCATTCATAGGAGCGGAGCGAGAGCTAAGAAACTGCAGCATCGCTACTTGTTTCATTACCAAGGCCCTTCAGTCAGCAGCCTGTTAAAATGAACACAGTGAGATGCTCCAGGTCCAAAAGCTTCATGTTCAGAGATTTACAGGAGCGCTGTAATGCACAGGCCCCCACTAATAAGGCGCCACAACTAACCTTGGTTAATTTTACTGGGGGGGGGGGGGGGGGGG
>JAABNX020000143.1:2855961-2871420 GCA_015163995.2 Mormyrus lacerda
CTACAGGTCCCCCTGTGACCCAGCCCAGGGTGAGCGGACAGAAATTTGATAGATGGATGGATGGATGGATGGATGGAAAGAAGGAAGGAAGGAAGAAAGAATTCATCATTAGGAGCATCTCATACACAGACAGAGTGATATGCAGTGGTATAGGTGTTGGGGCGACAGCTGGCTGATTGTTGTGTTCTGGCAGCAATGCTGTTATTATCTGTGCGCTTGTGCCTCTCCTGCCCGCTTCCCCGCTATCAGTGAAAGCCCAGCGGACTCCCGGGGCCGGCACGCTCAGCACCGGATTGCACGCTTTGTTCGAAACAGATGCTTTTCAAGATATAAAGAGAGGAGTTGGTATTAAAGGAGGGGAGCTAAGTAACACATGCAACATAACTGAATCCCCTTCCCCAAAACTATAGTGACCTGCACACAGATTTACACTCAACTGTGTTTGAGTCATTATTTTACCGTCTCCAGTCAGGGGTCAGCGCTTATTTTTCTGTACTCTGTCTGACTATTGTATATGTAAATATATACAGACACACAAATACACACACGGGCG
Organism: Mormyrus lacerda; assembly: GCA_015163995.2. Classification (NCBI taxonomy): domain Eukaryota; kingdom Metazoa; phylum Chordata; class Actinopteri; order Osteoglossiformes; family Mormyridae; genus Mormyrus; species Mormyrus lacerda. The sequence goes on from JAABNX020000143.1 coordinate 2,856,515, forward strand.
CATAATCATATTGTTTTGGGGATCGCTCATTCATTCCTATGGGAAAAATGCTAATGCTAACTATAACAGCCTTATCCCCTACCCAGCCCTAATCATAACCAAGCAAAATACAAGAGTTTTTGCATTTTATGTCTTTTCATTGCAGTCACATATTTTTATAAAATACAGTTTTCCTATATGGAGACCAGGAAACTGGTCCCCATGAGGTAAAAAATGGGTATTCATCATGTTGTGGGGACATTTGGTCCCCACAAGGTAGGGTACACCTGGACCCTGATTATATGTATATGTGTGTGTCTGTGTCTGAGTGTATATATGTATATATATATAGAACTGTCCAAACGCCTTCAGCTGTCAAAGAAAATGATGTTTTAATTAAGCTTATTTTTCCATACTGTTATACCTTCAAACCATTTCACCCCAGTGTTCAGTACATGACAGTATGTCAGCTACTGGAAACTCCAGAATCAGAGATAGCCTGAATGGCCTCATCAGTGTGGAAGCTGAGTGCTGTGCAAACTAAGTGACAGCCCTTGGTTAAAAAGCTATAAAGATCACCCTCCGTTCATTCACACTACTGTCACTGCCCAGTTTTCACAGAAGAAGGAGGATCTGTCTATTCTATGGTATTAAAAGTAATACCTTTAGGAATTCTAATCAGTAATAGTAATCAGGGATACTCCTTAATGCTGCTATATTACCCAGCCCTAGCTTAAATGATCTTACATTACATTGTGAGGACCATTTTTCAGATCTCCCGAAAGATCTGTGAATGCAATCAAAAAAGTAAAAACACCTCGTATTTTGTTTGGTTACTTATGGTTAGGGTTAAGGCTGGGTGGCGGTTAAGGCCGTTATGTTGGGGTTAGAGTTGTCTCAAGAAAAACGGGAGTGGAGAGTCCTCACAAAGATATAATTATATGTGTGTGTGTGTGTGCGTTTGTGTGTGTGTGTGTTTGTGTGTCCATAATCCAGTGTTTCCCAATACGGTCATCAGGGACCCACAGTCAGTCCGCGTTTTTGCTCCCTCCCAGTTCCCTACCAGACCATCCATGTTTTTTGCTACCGGGAGCTGAGAGGGAGCAAAAACAGAGATTGGCTGTGGGTCCCCAAGCACTGGATTAGGAAACACTGCCATAATTGCTTAGCTGTGGAGTGACAGTGTGCCTGGAGCTTTTCCCACAGAACCCAGGCCATGCCACACTCGGAATGGGATTCCAGTCCATCACAGGACACACATACAGGAGACCAAACTACCCAGGATAACACAGAGGGGGGTCTGCATTCAAACCCCCAACCCCAGCAGCGTGAGCCACTGTGTCGCTCTGGCTTTTCCTTTTGCACTGTGTTTTATTAGTAAAGGGTATTCATGGCAAGCTTATGATTATGCCTGGTTTAACTTGGGAACCAATGAAGTAGCCAATTAGAGAGACAGAAAATGATGGTCCCACCTACCGAGGCTTTCAAAGCCTTGAGTCCATTTATTGGTCTTTGTCATGCAGAGTACAACATGTGACGCTTTTTCTTGTTATGCTGTAGGGGTTGAACTTGATTGATTTGGGGGCATCGTATCAAATGAGTCAGGAAATCACAGTCAGGGTTAAATCAGCTGCCCGTATTATGAGCTATTATCTACATAGGATACCAAGCCATTAAACGCCTACCTTTAAAGGAATTAAATGATTTTGTTCCTAATGATTAGTGTTTCAACTGCTCTCTATATCTGCGACTGGGTCAATAGCAAACTCCCCTTTTTCTGGGTTATTAACAGCTAAGCGATCGATGGAGAGAATGGTCTTTATCATGTTTGGTGGCCTGTCTTTTAATGTGTGTGTACATGAGTGGAGTAAATGAGTATTGGGTTGGGTGGTGCTAGCATGAGGGGTGTCCTTTGGATAGCAACAGGGGCTTGTTTGTGTCATAAAACCATTTTACTGTTGCTGTCTGACCCAGATCTACTTCCCACGTTGGCGATGTCAGTGACGGGCGCGTGAGGAAGAGCCAAGCCTGCCCCCTCAACATCTACTTAGCCATTCTCTGCAACATGGTGGGCCTCTCTGGGCTGGGGGGAACCCCAAGTTTTTCTGATTGTATTCAGCTGTATTACATCGTTTTAATATTTGTGCCCCCTCCACACTTGGGTTTTACTGGTGCAGGAGGAACATAAGGTGTGTCTCTGAGGAGCCTGGAAGAGGGTGGAGGGGGCCACAGTTCCAGTCCCATGTCTGCCTCCCATTACTCCGGGTGGTTTGTTCCTCTGGCCGAGGTTTGGGAGTTCTCCATGCGGTTTGTTATGGGACGGAACCAGGCCACTGGGAGAAGAAGAACCCGTGAGGTGCTGCTGTAAACAGGAGTAGGAGATGGGTGAAATCCATGAAGATTCGCAGATAAAGCAGGGCTGAACATCACTTCTTATGGATGATTCACTTGTTGAAGAGAGCGTCTGGACATGCATAACAGTGGATGTGATCCAGAAAAATCATGACAACCCGTAGAGCATATGTTCTCCACGTCGCGAACTCCATGAAGACTGGATGAAGAAGGAAATGTGAAAAAGACCCTCCAGCAGTGCTGATGCCTTGGCTGCAAACTGCCTCGATCTAATTTGTCTCTCAGTTGAGCTGGCGATGTTCCCCAGCTGTAAACTGGGCGTCTGAATGTGATTTAAACTGACGCCTCGGCCCCCCTTTAATCACACTAAGAGGAGTGTGAAATGATATCATAGTTAGCATAACGGCAGATTATATCCTGAGCGTGCGGGTCCTGCAGCGGACGGCAGAAACGTGGGACACGAGGCTGTTCGGGGCCAATTTCACACCAGGCAGGCGGTTATCATCAGCTGGGCTGGGGCACGCCGCTCTCCCTCTTCTGGGTCCTGTCTCCAGGGTTGGGGAATCCCCAGTGTGGCTGTCAGGGAGGCCAAATGAACTGCCTGTCTATAAGTAGATTTCGGGACATAGAATGCAAGAGCAGAATCTTTACATGAACAAATACAAACATACATATATATACACATATGCGCACATATCCTTATGGGGACCGCTCATTCATTTCAAAGGGAAAAATGCTAACGCTAACTATGACAACCTTAACCCCTACCCAGCCCTAACCATAACCATAAGTAACCAAACAAAATACAAGAGTTTTTGCATTTTTAGTTTTTTCATAGCAGTCACCGATTTTAATAAAATAGAGTTTCCTGGTCTCCATAAGGGAAAAAAATGGGTATTTATCACGTTATGGGGACATTGTGTCACCATAAGGATAGGTAAACCCGCTCGCGTGCACACACACACACACACACACACACACACATCGATGACAACATGAAAATATTATGACCAGCCCTGTGTGAAGTCAATACTGTTCACTATCTTGTTAAAAACAACATATGTCAAGGTCTGCGATATATTAGACAGTTAGCTACTATTTGATACTCGTATTCAACATGTTGAATGTAGATGAATGTAGATGAAATGGCCACAAATCATTATGACCAAGTGACTTGGTCAGAGCATCTCTGAAACGCAAAGGTTTGTGGGATGTTCACGGTCAGCCGTGGTGACCTAACCTGACAAACATTAGTGACCAAAATTTTGAAACACCTAGCATTACTCTTTAAAATCTCTACATGGTTATTGGCATTGGCTAAAAAGGACTAATGGATGTTTATAAACAATCAAAGAATGTGACAAATGTCATACATTGGCTGGTTAAATAAATAACTGGTGCAACAGCTGAATAAAGTTCTGTAATCTCTAAAAATTGGAAAAATTGGTTTGGCCACTAGTGCACGTATGTGGTCTTCATAGGCCTTTATCCATTTATGTAGCAGCTGGATCTGCAGTGATTTGTGCTGTGCACACCTGCCTAAATGTATAGCAGTAATGTCCCAGAGGGATAATACTGCTGGTGCCTCTTTTACAGCTGCTTGCTCTGCAGTAAGAGGCCGCTTCCTTTGACTGGAACGCGGTTTTAAATGTGTAAGAAGCATGATAAGATTAGCTCTGAAGTGCAGAATGCACACATTCATTACCCATTATGTGTCCCCGTATAACGCCTGGATTAATCAATTATGACTAGGCCTGAATATAGCTGCAAGCATTAATTATGATTGCAGTAGCAATTATCCAAGGGTGCCTCATCATAATACAATCAATATGTATGTAAATAGACGAATTCTGAATTCATTCATGGCAGCCATTCTAGCCGGAATTTGTGTTCTTGTGCCCGGTGTACTTCTTAAAGTTGGCCTGTAACTGAAACTGAATCCCCTGGCAGGTGGGGGGCTGCGGCAGCCTGAGGGGAACTGCCCATTAACTTTAGCACCCCCCCGATGTAAGGGAGTCATGGCATTGGGCTGAATGGTTTTCGATCCTGATGACGCGTGAATGAGAAGCGATTTGCCACCCCATATTTATCACTCCCAGATGCAGGGGTGTATACGGGGGGGGGCACAGAGGTTCTGGCCCCACCTGAAAGCTGATTGGCTTCCAGAGTTCCCCATCCCCCCTCCCCCCTCCCTAACACTCACCTATTCAAAACATATCACTGGCTAATGATAAGGTTGCACCAACCCGTTTGAATTATGGCCCTTATGTCCTTAAAAAAAATCCTAGAATCACCCCAGTCTGGATGGTGACTGCGGCAGGGTATGAGGCTTAGAATGGAATGTAGACCACCCCCCAGTAATCCGCTGTGAATTATTCATGTATTTATTTTTGAGTGTCCTTTGCATGTGACACGGCAGTATGGGCTGAGTGATTGAGGTGGAGGGGGGGGGGGGTCATGTTAATTAACAGAAGACCATGCGGATAAAAATCACTTCATGAGATTAGTTGTGCTCCTTTTGTATTTGTGTTCCTTCGCTCACTTTTTCACGCAGTTTGGCATGGAGCTCTTTCATACCTTTAACTGATGATGACATATTCGATGATTTTTTTTTTAACATTTTTAAAAAACCTTTTGGATTTTAAGAAGGAAAAGACTTTTTTCTTAAATAAGTATCCTATTCCTGCTAATTACATTATATATTTTTCCGGGACCTTAGCTGACAGACTACTTAATAAATTTTATTTCTGTCATCGCTCTTCCGGAATTTTTCCCCCTCTCTGCAGTGCTAACTGTGGAACATTCTTGGCTTTTTTCCGGTGACCTCATTATTATCAGTCTGCTGGATTGCTAAATCGTCAGATGAGGCCTTTGATATTCATGGATGCTATGTAAGGGAGTTAAGCAGATTGAGGCATTCCGCACCACAATATTGCAGACCCCGATCTCCTCCCTCCCATTTCTCCAACCCTCTGATCCCCTCGGATGGGCTCATCGCGATCACTCATTCTGGTCATGTCCCACTTCTGTCGTCTGAACCTCCTGGCCTTCAGCTAGCTTCTCGGTTCAGGTCGCGGCCCATCGATTTCCGCCAATCTGCCCGCCCAACGGTGACGGGACCTTAAGTTTGAAATGTTGATGTTGGCCATTAAAAACGAAGCCCTCTGTGCAAACAGTTGCAGTGTCAGAAACGGTGTGCAAGTGCCAAGCAAATGAGTCTGGCCCACACATCTTCCTGGTCGCTCATCCGCTACAAACGCACTGGCTGGTGTTCTGGAATTCACAGTGACATTTACCAAAAGGTTTCTTGAGTCTCACCCTGATTTAAAACCCTTTTCATCTCTGCCTGCGCTGTCAGGAAGGATGTGCTTTGTCTGAAATTCCCTCACCGTACCCAGATCACGCCCATGACCCATTCGCCATCCTTTCATTAATTCCACCTGTATCCGTATGTTGCTCGGCAAACGACGTTATCAGAAATGCTCTTATTGGAGCTAAAAATACCCGTTGAAGGGGCATTACTCAGGAGGACGCACGAAGCTCATAACTAGACAGGTAGTCATTAGCATAGCCCGAGTGCGCTGTTAGATGCGTAAATGGAAAAATTGGGTGCTAATATGTTTTCACATTTCTTTTTTCCCAAAATGCTTTGGAGGGGGTCGTTTTGTGCTGTGATGGCTACTGAATCTTTGACTTTTTGCAGGGGGTGACTATGCCCCCTCCCCTGCCCGAGCCCCTCCCTGTTTTGAAGAAGGACAAATGCCCAGAGAGCACACGGAGGAATTCTTGCCTGGTGTGATGCATCAACTGGGCCGCTAAACGTCTGTGCTAATTGACACGTAGGCGTGCTGTCTTCTTATTGGTTGATTATCCTGCCACTCGGTAAGCCTCCATTTGACAATGACCTCGAGCTAAAAGCCAACATCTCCAAAGGAGTATAAACATTAGCACCTGGTTACGTGTTCAGATTTTGGAGGGGGGGGTGCAGGTCACAGTCTTGGGGGATTTTTTTCTTGACAGGAAGCTTTTCTTATTCAGCCACACAAATGTGTCAATACATGACGAGTGAAAAGGTCAGCAGGGAACCCCTGTGGGCAACACATTTTTAGACAGATCTCAAGGGAACATCAATGCATCATACAGTATATATTATCAGAATAGGCACCAGTCAAAGGCTGTGTTTACTGTCAAGGTATTTATTCTGGAAATTGCCAAATGAGCACAGACAGCACCTGGCCGTCTCACAAACATGACCTGTGCTCCATCGTAGATGCTTGAACCTTTCATGGTTGTGAATTCAATTGCATATAGTCTGGTGTAGTTTCTCTCAAGGCAGAAAAGTCTAAGTACATCTTGTGGTGGTGATTTTGTAACTCGGGCCTGCAGTTGAAGTTCTTAGACATGCTACACTGCCCCCTACGGGACGAGACCACTATAATGTCACCATAGATGATGTCAGACTAAGATCGGGTATGTCCCCACCTCTAGGGTTGTCCTCTGGTCTGTTATGCTACTGTACATCTGACTCCATTGGGAGAGTAGCCATGGTGATACTGGAGGCCCAGTCAACCACGTCAAGGTCGGTAATCATAAACGCATCAAGCAATGAGCTGAGCCCCCACTAACTTGCAATCGAAGATTTATTACAAGAATGATGGGCACTTTCACTGTGCCAAGCCACGTTGAGTAGATAAATCCCCTGGAAATATTTAAAGAAATATTGGAAAGAGAGCAGTGGCCATGGACCCAAAGCCATTCTGGAATTTTCTGCTCCATCTTGCACCACAATGAAGTCTTGGTGCCCAACTGATCTCAGAAATGACTGGTCCAGAAATGGTAGAATATGCCATGTCATCAAATCAAGGAACTGGTTTATGTGCCTCAAGGAGGCGTGGTCACGAGAGGGCGGACCTTGCCGAGGGGATGTCTTTCAGGAGGCGGAGCCTCACAGGAATATGGTGGCCAGAGAGTATTGATTGCTAAAGGTGTACTTACGTTAGCTAAAGGCCACATAGACCTCTGGGTAAACTTGGTATAATGTTGGGCGATGGGAAAATTGTGATTGGCCATTCCTGCTCTGACGCCTGACGTCTTGTGTTGTGGTGGCCTTCAGCTTTTAGGTACTAGGCACACTAGGTGACACACTGTGTGTAAGACAGATAGAGAAAGAGAGGGAAAGAGAGGGAAAGAGAGGGAAAGAGAAGGAAAGAGAGGGAGTAGCATACAAATAGTGAATGAATTTGCCAGGCGGGTTTTTCATTCCCATCTTATTGTAATAATCACCCCCCCCCCATTCTGTCATAATAATTTTCTTTTTTTTCCAACATAATGACAGCAGAGAGCTGGACGATTAGCAATCCGTTCTGCCGCCACATCAAATAGTGGCGCGGCGTTACGAGAAAGGGACGAAGAAGAAGCGACATGTGACCACAGGCAGACTGGCCGTGGCACAGATCTGTGTGACATGTGACCACAGGCAGACTGGCCGTGGCACAGATCTGTGTGACATGTGACTGACGAACCAGTGCTTCACAACAGAAAATAAGTGAAAATAAGTGAAAATAAGTGAAGTAAGGAAGAAGGTGTACCGTGTACCTGGAGTGTAGCTAGAAATTGCGAGCTCCCTGGCAAAATGTCACCCTGGGCCCTGAGGTTGATTTTGCCGACTGGGGTCCACCTCAGTAGACTTTGTAAGTAAATTTTGCAGACCCAGCCCCCGGCCTTATATTTTGGGACCTCTTTAAAATAAATGAATTTGTCAAAGCATTCCCGCCCTCCTACCCACTACCTGTGAAGATCCATTGAATTTAATACAAATGACTAAATTCTAAGTATATAAGCAATTCGGAATCAGTGACTCAGACTCAGGAAAGTGAGCCACTAGCTGCCATGTTTCCACAATCTCGTTGACGCACCTGTCAAAACAGCTAACCAAATACAATTAATGTACTGTATGTTCAGCCTGGCCGCATAGTCTCCCCACAACTGTGCTGCATCTGGCTCTCTTGCTGGCTGTGCGGGGTGGTGGGGGGGGGGCAGGTGATGGCTGTGTGGGGGCGATCGGGCCATGCGTCAGAGTGTGGAGATAACAGACAGGAGCGCGGAAGGCAGCTGAATAACGTGTCACGAACGACACCACTCTTAATAGCAGGAGAAATGGGTTTATCTCGAGGCTTTCAACAGGGACCAGCAAAAGGTATCACTCCTTGGAATCATGGAAGAAGGAGGCAGAAAAGGAGACTGAACCGTGCGGAGTCCCTTATTGTCTGTTTTTGATCAATCGATTGCTCCTCCAAATATCAGTCTATGCACATTTCTGGGCTCATTTCCATCTTCCTTTTTATTATTTTTTTTCTTAGCTGAATTATGTTTAGAGTTCATGGAAATCTACTGTTCGAAATACATGCTTTTTCTCAGAATTTGAATAAGTACATGATATTGCCAAAAGTCAATGAGTAATTGTGTGAAATAGCCGTGATCTCAATATCAACCAAATAATTGTGATTATGATTTTTGCCTAGGCTTTTGGTCATCTCAGGCCACTCAGGGCTGCATGTATCCTGCTGATGGGGTCCTGTTCTGCCAGATGTTGTTATGCACAGAAATGTACAGCTGCATGTTATTTGCAAATACTGGGTAGAACTGGCTCGCTGGTTTCTTGAGTCTACTCATGGGGGAAGGCGATGTCAGGAAATCTCCTAGGCAGGCCTTTCTGGTTGAGGATTTACCAGTATGCAGGAAAATTAAGGTGATCTTATGCCAGGGAATGCATAAAAATTGGAATATCGACTGACAAGACGCGCGTGGTATAGCTTATAAACGTTTTCCTTTACCCATAGGGTGGGAGCGAGCTGTTCATGAATGATTCATAGACCTTTTGCAAGCTGTTACGTCAGTCACATCGTAATGCAAAGTCAACTTAACGTCCGTCACGAAGTTTGCAGGATAGGAGAGGAACAGAATTGTTTAAGTGTTTCATTCGCAGTTTGGATTTTCTGGCTTATCCCACCAGATAACTGCCGCGTGTTGTTTACCTTGCCAGGAAGTCCTATTTAGTTAATAAAAACAGCAGCTGTGGACATTGAGGATTAAACTGGATGTAATAACAGAATTGAGTGACAGACGAAATGACCCAGTCAGCCAGCAGGTGGTTTGGTGGCTAAAGACCCACTTAATCCTCAGGGCTGCTGGTTCAAGTCCCAGGAATGGCTGTCATACCTATTGGCCAAGCTTCAAATAAAAGAGTTGGCATGGCTGTGAAACAATCGTATTAAAATACAGAGATTTATTCTTATTTCATCTATTTGAAAAGCAGGTACATTTACAGAAGGTTTTAATATTTTTTGTTCATTCATGTAAAATGTCATTTGCAAATTGTATTTATGTCTTTAAGATATGATGAAATGTATTCATATGACGGTTCACTCCAGGGTTCACTCTGTCCTGCACTGGAGTAGGACGTTGCTGTTTATGGATTATTTGAAATCCCCAGAATTTTCCAATAATCTGGCAGTTTGAGACCTGGGCTCCTGTTCTGCACAGTGTCAGAAAGGCAGAGTGCTGAGTACAGACTCATCCCACAGGCGCGCCTTAAGGTGCAGGCAGATCACAGATTGCACTTCATTAACGTGCCGCGGATCGGGCCGGACAGGGATCACTGGGCCTCCTTCACCCCCAAACCCCCCCGCACACGCTCCCCTCAGTCACGCGGAATGTCCCACCGGCACAGATTAAACATAAAGAGAAATAAATAAATAAAGAGACTGTGAAAATGCTGGAACTCAGTTTATTAAAAGTTGAAAGGGGGGGGGAGGGGTTGGGGGGTGGGGGGTACTGGCAACAGTTACTGACAGATGCATTTTTTTGAGGAGAGTGGCGGAAGTGTAGCCGATTTCAAAGCCAGCAAAACCCCCATCCCACAGGCACCAGCCCCCCCATCTCCCTTGTGATGGTCTCCGATTTCCCTCCCTAAGGGGGGGGGGATGGGGGTTCCATTTTTCACTTTCTTCATTTCCACGAAACTGTTGACCCCTTTCATAGCCATCTCAGACACCAGTGATTTTAACACAACGACCCCCTGCAAAATAAAATCTTCTCTTGACGTCAGCTGCCTCATGTCCGCTCCCGTGATCCTGCGAGTCGAAGCCTCGCCTCCCTCCTTTTTCCTATGAGATGATGATGTCGTGCCTAAGTAGGTCTGAAGACAGGGAAAAGATGACAGCAAGGCACATCCTGCCCCTACAGTCATCCCAGCACCTCCATCATCTTTCTGAGTAACTGCACAAGAAATATCCCATCATACACTACAGGCATCTGTGAGTTGGATAAAATAAACATTTTTGGCATCCACCTCTCCATACTCACCTTCTTCATCCTGGCAGATAAATCATAAGACCCTTAGTAGCAGAGAAGAAGAAAAGGTAAATTTTAAGCTGCTTAGCAAACACTTTTATTTAGAGCTATTCAGAGCTTTTTCTCTTCTCTTCATAGAAACACTTTGTTTGGGTTAAGCATATTTTTGAGGACAGGTCTCAGACCTGCGATTCTTCAGGCATAAATCCTCGTCCTTGGACAGTATGTCTTCTCCTTCCCATGTTCCGTGGGGTTTACAAAAGTTTTGGGACACATCACAGCTGCAGCCTCACCTGCTGTCCCCCTGCAGTGCGAGTTAGCCGCACTTTGGGGCATTTTCAGGCTCTTCTTCTGTCTCATCCACATCACACCACCTGTTCTGACGCTGCCTGGGTCGTGGATAAGCATCACTGCCAAGGTGTCGGGCAATTTATGCTCTTTCACAGCACAGAAGGCTGTTTCGGCTTTACCTTTGCCTTTGATAGAAACCAGCCATAGTGCAATAGTGCATTTTCACATGTTGTGTTTTTTTTCCCCCCTCTGTATCAGTGTGGGGATCACAGGAGGGTTTTGCTGAAAGACTCACATTCATTTAATCACAGGTCAGGACAGTGTAATTAAACACACAGGCATTTCCCTCACCTGACAAGGTCATTAAACAAACCTGACGAGGTCAGTCTTTGAGCAAAGAATGGCCAAGTTAGTTTTGTCATTCATCTAATGGGGGTTATAATCCAGTGACTGTTTACATTAATCTCATAGACTGTACTGTGTTAAGATAAATGTATCCAAAATGCAGACTTCATCCAATATAGCACGCATGTTTTATTATATCCACCCATCCATCTTCAATAATTTTTATCAGCTGGAAGGTTGAGCCTGGAATCTATCCCAGGAAGCACTCTGGACAGGATTCCAGTCCATCACAGAAGTGCCTAATCTAGAGACACCATGCAATTGCCTGACTGTCTGTTTCCTGACTGAGGGAGAAAAAGACCTATGAACATGAGGAGAACAGGCAACATCCACACCCAGAGTCAGCTATCAAAGTCACAGCCTTGGGGTATACAGTGCTAACCACCATTAGCAAAAATAGCACTGAAAATGATGTAGGCCAATTTGACATAGGCCAATTTGGTGTCAAATTAGTTTGCCACGTTTGAGAAAATTACCAAAAGATTAGAAAGGAAGAACAGCCAAAGTAAAACTGACAGTATTCACCTTGCTAAACTGCTAATTCTTGACTGAACCTACAGCCCTAAATTTCCATAATTACTTTCCGGTGAGACTACTTGAATATTTAATTACAGTGGCACGCTGCCGACATCACGAACAACCGTGGCCTCAGGGACAAAATGGGAAGACACTGAGGTCGGTGACCTTGTGTGGCCGGGAAAATCGCCCCAAGAAGTGCGTCTACATTGACATTCATGTGTGAGAAACAGAAACTGGTTTTCAATACAAAAGCCTCCATCCCTCCATCTGGGCACTGATTTCACAATAAACCCTTTGCTATTCATTTTTAAGGTACTAAAATGGATTCAGTTCTAACAATAAAAATGCAACACTTCCAAGTAAATCAAATTACTGTTCTTCTTCATTATTGCAATTAAGAATCACATTGATGTACTAAAACAGTCTCCAATGTACCGTGTTACCAATTCCACTAGTTCACCACTTCAGTCATGAGAACAGAAGCAAGCCTGGAATTTTATACATATAGATTTTTAAAAGGATTTTGATTAAGAACAAGTTCAAGTTGAAAAACAAAGGTCTTGTCTATAAAACAGTTTTGAATTGCATTCAGTGTAATACAAAAATAGCTGTTTCTGTTTAAGCCGACGTCACTACATTACATCCATAGTCAAACTGCTTATCTGGTACAGGGACAGAGAGAGTCTGGAGCCTTATGTATTTGGTGCAGGGCACAGGACACTCTTAATGGGGCACCAGTCCATCACGCAGATACACACACTGCAGGAAATGTAGAGATGCCAATTCACCGAATCGCATGTTTTTGTACTTCAGGAAGAAAACCATGCAACAGGAAAATAAGATATAAACTGTATACACATACAATAGGACTGAGATGCCCAAACCTGTACATGTAATGCAAACAGAGCTACCAATGGTAGCATGGTAATTAAGATTACAAATAGAACTAGAATGTCTCAAAAGGCATTAAATAAGGAAAGTGTTTTTTACGGTTGCTTTGAAAAGGAGGTTTGGGGGCTTGGAAAACCAGGGTGAAAATAAAGTGAAGGATGGCAGTAGATGAGTGCTGGGACAGGGAATCTATTCCAGGGTGTTATTTACTGTGTTCCCAATGCTGCCTTAGAAAGGTTTCAGCAGCCCCGTTAAATCCATAGTGATTGGCAAGATGGACATAGTTTTAATTTTAATTAACGAAAGATTTCAAATATGAAAATGAGGGAGGGAGAGGTCATATAGGTCTGAGGCACGGGTTCGCCGTAATGGTCCGGCAGGGAGTACTGGTAACATGTTCTCAAGACGTTCCTGGGCTGCCCACCACGGCTGAGGCAGGGCTCATCTCCAGCTATGCGTTTACAAAATAAGTTTTTCTTTTTTTTTTCAAAAATGATTTTTAACGTGGGAATTACTTCAATTTTCTTAATCAATCACACTGTGTGTTTTCAGTTACGGCCAATTAAGCACATCAATTTGCCCATTCAGCTTGACTTCTTTAACAGATTACGGTACCGACGGCGATTTCGATGACAGTCTGTGTACATCCTTTGAGATTTCTGTGAAAGAAAAAAAATGTTGTGTAAGTACCCTATTAGAATTCTGTTTAATTCGTTACTTCTTATAAATGTCGCATATAGGACATTCGGTTAAAAAAAAAGAAAAAACCTTTTATGTAATCTGTGGGGACCACTTTAAGTGTAATAGCAGCATTATTTTATAGAGCGCCATTTATCTTCTGTGACTATGTACCTTAGCAATCCCATATGGAAAAAACAAATGATCATATATGCTTTCAGGCACTTTTTAAAGCACTATGGTAATACTGCATGCAAATGTGTCCAATCCACTTCGATCTGTCTGAGATACGTCTTTTGTAAGTATATTTATGTGGGTTACAGTTTAATTAACTGCATATGACATTTGTTTCTTGCAATTCTCATAGCAGTTCACAGAAATCATGCACACACTGTACAGACGTTTCACTGGGGCGTCTCATTAAACTGTGTGAAACATTTATATACAGTCAGTCAGTTTCAAGTATACCAGGTATTTAATTTTCAGGTCAGAAAACACCACATGTGGAAATTTCAGGTCGAGAAAGTACAAATCCAGACCAAGATCTTGTGTCAACCATCCAGTTGAATATAAAGTCATAATCACAGAGTACTTTCTGGCCCTGAAATTTCCACCTCTAGATGGGGCGTGGAAACTCTTGGGACGTGTACCCACAACATTACTGTAAATATAGATTCATTCACCCCCCCAAGTAAATAGACTTTTGTACATGACCAAGTTGTGTCTTTCCCCCAAATTGGGTGGCCACCAATCCCGGTTATCCCGGGATTGTTCTCTTTTTTGAGCAAATGTCCCGGAAAATGAATATTCTTTCCCGGAACATGAATTGTCCTGGATTTTTGTTTAACTGCACATCTCATTTAAGTTTTCGTAAATGAAACCTCGCTTGGTTTCCTTCTGGCGCTATTCTTTTTTCTTCCTGGTTATGTTTAAATATCCAATCCATTGTCCGTAAACGGTTAGAAACGGGTAAAATATAGGGACGATTGGCCATGTCTACATTTGTATTTGGTCGGTACCAGAAATACTTACCTTATTACCTAGCAACTGCGCGGTGCGTCGGACCACCGCCCGCGTATACATGCATGACCTCACCGTGACACTTGCTAGCTACAGGTAACTTTTTTTTTTTTTTTTTTACTTTCTATTTATCTCGTTGGTTTGTGAACTGAAAGGGGTGAGGGGCGAGTAGGACGACAAAACAAAATCGGGCATGCCACTAGCGTCAAAGAAAAAACGATTTACGACGTACAAGTCCAAGCGGGCGAAAAGAGAAATGGGTTAGACTAGGGCAGGGTTATTCAACTCACGGTCCTCGAGGTCCGAGCACTGCTGGTTTCCAGCCTTCCTTTACCTGTGAGCCAGGTGTGAAGTCTCTGACCAATCAGAATCAGTAATTATTAAACTAACTACCTGGGAGAACTGAAAACAAGGCCTGG
>JAABNX020000143.1:2871955-2882619 GCA_015163995.2 Mormyrus lacerda
CCCTCCCTTATTGACTTATGGCAATGAGGACCCGCGACCGTCGTTCTCCTTCGTACACATTGTGTCCCCTGTACTTAAAGAGCTGGTTCATGTCCCCAGGACAAAGCAAACCATGCCCCAAAGAAATATCTGAAAATAATTTGAAATATAAATTGTGTACATTTCGTAGCACCCTCGATGAATGTAAGAAAAAAAAATTATCCGTGGCGCCGCCAATGCGGCTGCGAGATGATTAATTAAGGCGATTAGACACGCTGCTATTTAATCGAGCTGCCCCCAAAGACGCGGCCTCCCCCCGTCCATGCGCGCTGTCTTGGGGCTCGGAGCCCCCCACTCGGCGAAGGGGATCATTTAAAAAGCCAAAGCGGAGTCGGCGTCAGTGTTGTGTTAATTCGCTCATTTGTTAGTTTATTCTCCGCGTCTTTTCCGCCCTCCGCGACATTTAGATCCTTCACTGCGCTCATATTTCTTGTTTCGTCCTCAGATCTACGACATCGGCGTCATTTTTTTGTTGTTAAGAGGCTTGTGTTTGATAGCTGCGATTTGACGGTTCGGTTTTCAGGCTGACTGCGGGTACACCGCATATATTTCTTCTAACTCATTCCATTATTTCTTCAGGCATAGCTATTCGTATTTTATTTGAGACACTGTGATTTGAATTATGTAGATTATCATCTCAGTGTGTTTTTTGTAATCCTTTTAAATCAAGAATTAATTAAAAAACTGAGTCTGTGTGTTGCGCTGTGGTTAACGAGTAGTGATGAGAGTGCTATAGGCTCGAAAGTGCTGTAGTAGCTGAATAAGCCACCTAAATGAAAATGAGTAACAATTATTTATTTTTTGTTTTAAAAAAAAAAATGGAATGTTTTCTAGCAGCAAATGTGACAGCTCTTGTTACACAAACAGAGAAAAGTTGTATCTTGTATAGAAGGACAGTAATAAACCAGTGAAGACAGACACAAAAAAACGATGAGTATTATGAACAAAATATTCCATAGGAGAATGAAAGCAAGATGTGTATGCACATGTAATTATATAATATAGACGCTCTACTTATGAACGAGTTATGTTCCGAATGGCCGTTCGTAACTTGAAATGTTCGTAAGTTGTTATTCGACGTCATTTTAAGGGTATACGCAAGTACAAAGATCTAGGATTCTGGGAGTACGCACGCTATGCTACTGCGCGGCAGGAGTAGCGGCCAGAAGTAGTACTAGGCAGAATTGGCGCGCAGAACAAAAAAATTATGTTGCGAACTGGAAACAGGAGTCTTCTTCGCTCATATATCTGAAAGTTCAGAGTAGAGTATTGTAGAGAATTGCTTGTAATTAGTTAATAAGTAGAGAATTTCATATAATTAGTTAATAATGAATGCTACCTTCTAACTTTTTTTGTGATTTTCTTGCTGACTAGTTTGCAGAGTAGTTTTTCTATATGCAGCTCCCCATGCAATATTGGGTGATATTGACCAGTTATTTCCATATGTTGACAACACGTTAAATGTTTTTTTTCCCTTAAAACTTTCCACAATGTCCAGAACTTGTTTGCCTGCAGGCTAAACAGGGCTGCAAGCTAACAAGCTCCCGGGGGTCTTTTCACAGATGTGAGTGCAAATCTCAGATGGAAGGGTGTGTACTGGGGATGGGGGTGTCCATAGGATATGTAGGAACATGGACCCCAGGAGTTTAATTGCAATGTCAAAAATGTAAAGCCTCATTTCCACGGTACCTGTTAAGAACTTGAACGCAAAGTAAAGCTCAGGTTACTAACAAATAAAAAATACCCGAAGTATCGAAAGCTGTCGCAGGGGCTCTTCATTTCTGGCCCTCAATTTCAAACCCAGGCCATGTTTTCAGTTCTCCCAGGTAGTTAGTTTAATAATTACAGATTCTGATTGACCACAGAATCTTCACACTGGGCTCACAGGTAATGGAAGGCTGGAAAATCAGCAGGGCTAGGACTTTGAGAACTGTGATTTGAATCGGCCTGAGGTATCATGTCTGCAGAGGATCAGTTGTATCTGATAAGGTGCTTATTTTTCTGTTTTTCATATTATCTATCTGTCTGTTTGTCTGTCTGACTGTCATATTATCATGCTATCTATTTTTATTTCACTAACTTGTCCTCGTAGCCCCTGGTGCCACTGATTGGCATTCAGATTTATAGTAAGGGAAAGGCAGAAAGCTCCAGTTGTTATTTTTTAAGATATTGAAAAGTGTCCCTGCAATTTAAAGGGCCCTCATATTCCAGTAACCATGCTGATGAAGTGGAGAGAGTCTCTCTTCGCCATTATATTAAAATCTTTGCCTAGAGCCGTCAGACAGCCAGAATTCTTTGATGATCCAGAACATCATACAACGGCCCTTTTTGAATAAGAATGAGTTATTGTGTAACAGAACGAGTACAGAAGCACAGGGGCTCCTCTGGCATCTTCCATTGCTTGGCTAGGCCTTGTCTATATTTGTATGCAGAACTCATTCAGGCCCAGGATTGTGACCCCTCCCCCCAGCTGTAGTAGGGCTGTGTGATATGGCATAAAATTTATATTGCTGTATAATTTGAACTATAGACGGTAGACGGTATATATTTTGGTATATAATTTGATCTGTAAATTTCATTATAACTGTTTTGAAAGTTTAACATGTCCATAGCAAAGGCATTGCAGCAGGGAGTTGTATAATAAACTAACACATCTCAAAGTAGTTGTGAACGTAGAATACTTATTGTGCAAATCTGCAATTATAGAAAAAATGTGAACATTTCAAATAATTTCCCTGGTTTTATCATATATTAAAAACACAGGTTGGTTTTGTAAAATGTAGGTAAGCAGAAAACAAGACACAAAGCTACAAAAGTAATACAATTAGACTAGTGTCATAACTCCATCTATATCAGAATAACCATCTCTCCCATAAAGGTCCTGCCAGGCAAAGTTCTGCACGGGTTCAGGTACCCGACGGGTGACCCGCAAATTTTGATGAGACGGGTGAAAAATATTCTACTGTGTCAGATATGAGTTCGGGTCTGCCGCAGGAGAGCACGGGTTTAAATTGCGGTTCAAAACACCATGTGCCAACAAAAAATACCCTAGGGCTATATTTTAGTGACACACAAAAAATCCCTGCATTCAAAATGGTAAAACGTAAAATCCATATTAGTTTATGCCTGCGCGCGCATTACCGGAAATCTCTCCCACTTTCATTTTCAAAAAACGCACGCGATCTACGCATGATAGCCGCAAATGTGGACGATATCCTTTTTTACACAGTAATATAAAGCACTGCACCAAACACTAGTCTATGCCTTCGCGTAGGAATTCCAATCGGGTAATCAAAGGGAATGGACAATGCATGTAGATAGCCTATAAAACCTAAGAATGTGCAGGGTAACCCAATATACATCTTACATAACTTTAGTTTTATTAACACATTTGATTGTAAGTTGGTGATGGTATGTGTGGGCATGACAATATCAAACATTATTTGAGTTTGGAGGTAGGCTACTATACTGTTTGCTTTGCTTATTATTATGCTGTTATTAAGCAACATTTTCATTTGGCTATGCACATGTCACTGGTCGTTTGCTATTGCAATAAACTTTTGTTTTTAACTTTGGCTATCTGACTGATTTTCATTCAGGTGCGGGTAGGGTGTCGGTATTTATTTATATCGGGTCGGAACGGGTGCGGAATTTTATATTTGTCGGATAACGGTTCAGATACGGGTACGGGCGGGTGCGGTTTGTCAAAAATCAGACCCCTGCAGGACTCTGCTGCCAGGTGCAGCAATAATTATATAAATAATTTTCATATAAATAATAAATTATTCATTATTTGACGCTACTTGATTACGGCATTTTGGCGGGCCAGGAGCGGAAATTTTTGCGGTAGGGCGGTATAATCAAAATCTCTCCCGTTGGCCAAATTTATATTGTATACCCAATATACCGCATAGTACTAGGCTGTAGGCTACCTGGAACCCAGAATGGGGCCCACCTCAAATGCTTGTAGCGTATGGTAGAAGAGTACTGCTCTCTAGGAGGCAGTTAGTGAACATCTCGCGTTATCTGCTCTTGCAGTGAATTAGCATCCACAGTTAAACCAAACTTACGCTGCAAGCTTCGATTTATGTTATTACAGTCTTCATGTTATTACAGTCTTCATTTCACTAGATCAGATGTTGGAGGTCTACAACACCACATTTTGACTTTAAATGGGAATGTCTCAGCTTAAGGACTTTTAGACTCCAATAGAATGGCTACATACAATAAGACCTCTTGGGATAAAATGGTTTCGTGTCCAAATGTGCAAAACACCTGGCGCTGACCCCAGGAGACCTTTCTAGATCTTTGTTCTGGTAACCAACAGCTGTGTTTGATGAAGTATTGTCCTATAATCCCATCTTTTCTTTCACCTATAAAAGCTAAATGTACTTGGATGTAGAAGACGGCTGTGGGCGAATTAATTTAGTTGAATAAGAGGGGACAAAGATTGCCCTGATTTCAGCAGCCTGCTCTCCTTATCTTTTAAGAGTAATTAAAGGGGATCCAGAGGTTGTGCCCTGCTAGAACACATGGCTGCAGGAAAAACCTGCAATGGTCTGCACTTCCTGCTATTCTGCAGTGTCCTGATGAGACTGGGGCAGATGTTAGATAATGCCAGTTGGTCAGTCTAAGATTATTCAAAACTGGGTGGTCTTTTGGGATAGCGGGTGTGTAACTCCTGTATATAGCTGAGAAATAAACACAGGAACTTTTGAAAAACTACCATTTCAGATACTTTATGCTTGGAGGGTTAGGAGTCTGTATCTGTGTCCAGAAGGTTTTCAGTTTCAACCCCCTGACCGACAGAGTAACCATATAAGTATTGGGCCTTTGGGGCAGCTAAGTACTCCAGGGGCTCTGGGAAAATGGCAGTCCATGTTCTTTAGAGACTGTATATGGTACTGGGTTAGGACTTGTAATCAGAAGGTTATTTTTTCAGGTCATTTTTTCCCCCACTGAACAATGTACCCATATATGTATATGATTGTATTGCTAAAATAGTGCAATTTAAGCAGGTTGCTTAAAAGCACAACAGCAAGGTATCACCTGGGAGGTGAACTAGCAACCTTCTGGTAACACCCCTGTGTGCCTAATTACTATGCTACCCAGCCAACTTGCTTAAATGTGCTTGCATGACTGGATATGTAGGGTGTATTGCAGTCGCAGCATGTGGAAGTCTCCTTGTGCTTTTTCGCACGACGCGCCATGTGACCCCTGGCCGACACGGGTCCCCTGGCTAAGCCAGACACGCCGTTGAAGCCCCTAATGAAAACACTCTCTTGCTGCAGCCAGGGGGGAGCGCCGAGGCAGTGCATCACTGCGTCAGCGATGGCGATGGAGAAAATCCATTATTTCAGCCACGTGTCCTGCGCGACGTGCACCGAGTGCTAATGTCTGGGCTCCCGTGCCCCCCCCCCCACTAGCAGGGCAGGGCAGGAGGGGGGTACATAGGGCGAACAATGACAAAACCACCACATTCTGAAGGATAGATGCATACAAAACAGAAACGTAATGAAAGAGAAAGACATGTTTTATCGATGATCGGGAGGACGGATAGAAAGTGTCCGACGGCACCTAACAGCTGGGTCACCCATTTCCAAGGAGAATGAGGCTTTGTGCTTTCATCCCGTGAGGATGGATGGCCAAAGCAAAACTGTTTTTTTTCCCCTTTGCCAACACTAATCACCTTAGGCTTATCAAACCCTGGAAAGGGAACTGTCGGAAAGAGAAAGAGCGGGCACGCTTTCTCTCCCTCTCCCTTGTTTTCAGTCCACCATGAGGTGAACGTTTGATAGAAGCACTGCTGGTGGTGGTGGGGGGGCTTTTGCAGCTGTGCTACGGAGATAAGAGCAACTAACCTTGGCTGCATCTTCGCCACTCAGTCCCTTAGCCTCCGGATAAGGGGGGTGGGACAAGACGGGATACACCTAGCCTGGAAGAATAAGGTGCGGATACGGGCTGGATCAAAATGATTAGGATGAAACTGCTTAAAACAACACTTAAGGCTTCTCAGTGCAATTAGAGGTCGTTAAATTCAAGCTGAAGTTAATGATGCCGCTGCATTATCCAGCGATTTATATAAACACCTGCATGTGCAGCCCCCGCCCCAGAGACACGATTACGTTGCTGTCATTCATAAACAGAATAAAACAACGCCAGTGATTTTGCAGCGGAAACTCCTTGTGGTTAAGTTTGAATCTTTTATGGCTGCGGGGCAATAGGTGTGTGCGTGCGCGTGTACGTGCATATGTGAGTTTTGTGATCTTGCGTGTGTTAAATACCTCGCCAAATTGAAATATCAGGAATGAAACCATCTTCTTCTTGTAGGTGCAGGATGAACACTTGCCCGTAGAGAGTTGACTACATTATGACAGCTGCCGATTTTGCTTTTAATTGCTCCTCTCCCCAGTGTCCATAATGGTTTATTTTTCCCGCCACAGGCAATTCCAGGCTGGGAAGTTGCGCTGAAGTGAGGCTTACGGATTAAAGTCTCGGCCAGCACAATAACTGCATCACGACTTTCCCCATCACAGTTTTGGTATATCTCAAGGTCGGCATAAGTGATTATATGGGAATTGCGAAACACGCAAGACGACGCGCAAAAGAGTTTAGTAACTTAGTAAATGTGCACAGTGCTGGTTTGGAGGCCGTTAAGTGTATTTACGGCAGCTGCTCACATGATAGCTCACAGTGATAGCTCACAGTGATATTTCCCACATTTCTTGTATCTTTTTGTGCCGTGTCAGTGCGCTAAACTGTACTGAAATCTGAAGCAATTGCTTTGCTTGCCAAGCGAAACCAAAAAAATTTACGCAGTTTTTCCAGATCACAAGAGGTGATCACTATAAGGAAAAACACTATAAGGGATTTGTGTCTGAAAACATCTGAAGAAAACCATACCTTTCAGTTGATAAGTAGCTTTTCTTTTTTTGACTTTCCGGAGCGTTATTATCTTTAGCGTGTTATTTCTTAACATTCTTTATTTGCACTGTTGTGGTGGAGGGTAGATGAAATATTGCAATCTGATACTTACAGCATCCTTGCATACTGTACACAAACATACCCACAGATGAGTTTATTAAGAACTGAATGATGTCATAGCTGGTTTTAAAAATCCTTTATATTGTTCAGAAATCCTCGGCAGATTGTTATGTATGTGCTTTAGTGATATTTTGGAAAATTGGCATATGCCAGTATTGCATCATTCGTGTATTTGCATTGTTAATCTCATTTAAAGAAAAGGGTATTGGCTTTGCTGTACAAAAAGAAACCATTTCAGCACCTTACCATAATCAGATTATATTCCGATAAAGAGCTAAGGCTGAATTTTGCCTGTTTAAGTAGCAGGCTATCTACTAGAATAAAGCAGGTTAAATACCCTGGTCAAGGCTATCACAAGGCCCGGCAATCGGCAGGGTGAAAGCCTTGACGCTTACCCTCCTTCCCACAGGCTGTTCATAAAATGGCTATATGTACACTGAGACAGGTGTGTCGCCAGTAGTTTCCACCCAGAACGTTTTAAAAGCTATACAAGTGATAAACAAAAAGCACATGATAAATAAAAACTGCTTGTGTTGTTGAAACTTGGAGGTAACAGTGACAGTCACGAGATGCGTGCAGATTGTGTGTGTGCTGTTTGCTCGATGTGGCCGGAGCAGGTAGGGTTATGGGGAAGGGAATAGATCATAAAGGTAACTGCATGCTTATGCACAGAAGTACAGACATTCACCCAACTGGTTTTATTTATTCTGTAAATTAAATTTATCTGTTTCAAAGCCGCCTGTGCTACAAAACGATCCCATAGCATAAAATTAGCATGAAATTGTGGCGTTAGGCTAGTCATCCAGCATAAGGATGTCGGCTGTGCAAATAATTACTATAAATGTTTGCATTTAAATCTCTATAAGCCAGATTATGTCATTGGGGGAAAATGGGGAATGAGGCATATTTTTTGCTAGAAGAATATGCTCCGTGGCTCACTGGTTCCTGACAGTTAGACTGCTGAATCGACCAGCACTGTGTCACCCAAAGGCGGAGAAATGGTCCTGTGGGCAACGTTCATTTGTACTGTAGGGTGTTCACTGTACTGTCTAATGTAATGTGGGGGAGTTTTCACTGTGGTCTATCCATTCATCAATCTTTCAACCACTTACACCAGTTTGGGTCATGGGGGGTGCTGGAGGCAATCCCAGCCAGCATAGGGCACATGTGGGATGCCAATCCGCACGGCACAGTGTTCTCCATAGTAACCTGGTCCTTGGGTACCCCCAGACGGCCCATGTTTTTGCTCCCTCCAAGCTCCCTGCCAAACTGGTCACATTTTTGCTCCCTATAGGGAGCTGGGAGGGAGCAAAAATGTGGTCTGTCTGCTGGGCAGCCCTGTTGTCTCACATATCTAGGATTGGTGAATTCTGACTGTGTGTGTGTGTGTGTGTGTGTGTGTGGGTGTCTGTGGAGTTTGCATGCTTTCCCCTTATTCTTTTGGGGGTTTCCATTTACAATCTAAAGATGTGATGTTAAGTGAATGGTTTTCAGTAAGTTCCCCATAGAGAATGATGTTGTGTACCCTGCTATTGGTGTCAGTGACTTTCTGGGTGTAGTGGAGAAGACTGCTTTTGACTTTTTGGTGATCGTAGTTTTTACTATGATGGGTTTCCAGCTGAGCAATAGTAGTGATTTTGGGAGCTACGATAAAAGATTTTCACTGCGGGAAGTCCTGATGTTCATTCTGTAGAGCAGCGAGGACCCTTCAGCTCTGTGATCATTCCTGGGCTTGTGGCTGTTTACCATGATTTACCAGGACGTAAGGCTCCGCCCTTCCATCTCATCATGCCAGGGTGTGGCCTTGGAACTTACACAGGTCATGATAGGCAATAAAGTAAAGTTTCTGACCAGTTTTTCTGGCTTGATGTGTGGCCATTTAAGAAAAAAATTAAATGGCGAAACCGTACCTTTTTATGGTTTCGTGGTTAAAATCGTGAAGTTGCGATCCGAAGCACGGTGGTTCACTATCTTGATACTTGAGGAGTGTCTCAGAGGTACTGGCGGTGTTAGGGGTGTAGGAGTCCATTTCCACTCAGGAATCCTGCGTGCTCTTTCAGGTGACTCTGATAGGAGCCTGCCCCCCTAATTAACTAATGTGGCCCATCGAATTGTGCCGGGTGTCACACTTCTCTCACGTAAACAACAAAACATTTCCAAATTTTTTTTCCCCCATTTGTTTATATGATAGACGCTCTTTGTTCGTGACTAGCAGTGAATAGTGTAATGTGTCACTTTTGCAGATGTTACTGAAATATCTATTCAGTTGGGATTCGCCAATAAGGGATGGAGGCTGATAAATCACTGAGATCTGAGCTTGTCTTGGCCGTACCAACATGCTGCCGCTGTTGGATTATTGCACTGGCAGTTTGCATCAGCTTGAGTCAGCAGGCAGGCCTGTTTGTTTGGGTCGGTCTTGCAAACCAGTAGCCATCTCTGTTTACGACTTCTCAACATTCCTGTCGGTTTATTTTTGGATTTTTTTTTTTTTTATCAAGTTTGATTGTGTGTCTTTTTTTGATCCTTTTTTTGTCAAACGTTTTGAACAGAAAGAATAATAGTTAATTCTGCTGAGCTGAGGGCACTGTCAAAGGTATAGATTTTCTCTTTTAAAAATTACCCTCTTTGGTTGTTCCCAACAAAGTTGCAGACGTTTGTCTGTTATCGCTCTGAGAGAGAAATAAATCATAACAGCTCGTGTGATGTAGAGGTAATCAGTGTTCTCGCGTAAGGCTGAACTGTCATTCGTCTTAAGAAGCAAAATAATTGGCATTTCGATGCAATGAACTTTCTTGAAATCGAAGAGTCATCCTATATAAACCTCACCTTTTCTTCACCTTTTCCTGTGAGTTCTGTCTGTCTATCTTTTCCTCTCTCAGAATCTTAGTCTTCTCGTCCGCTGTCTTTGTCAGTCACGTCGGGGTTGACGTGAACCAAAAATCCTTAGTAGCCTCTTTAGTACCAATATTAAGTATGACCCAAATAAGGCACTTGCCCATTTGTGAAAAAATTCTTATATATTTGTATATTAACTAGCTGATGAATTTTCCCTGCCGGTACCCAGTATACCCTAGTTAAGCAACTGACTTGACCCTGATTTATTCTCAAGTTTGTAACCAAGGCCTGACACATCCACCCATAATCCAGCTGCTTACCCAGTTCATGGTCATGGAGAGACCAGAGTCTGTCCCAGTAAGCTCTGAGCACAAGGCAGGAGGACACCCTGGATGGGATTCCAGTGCATCACATGGAAGAACTGAAACAGCTGTAGATTAATGTCCTTTATAACCAGATATGTGGATTTCACACGTCTCTGGGATGTCACAGCAAATTAAGCTCGTTCTGAGGCACTTGGCCTTGCTGCCATTCAGTCATTCTTGTCTTCTGAGATGCCTGACATGTAGATTTCAGTTGCTCGGCTGTTGGCCTGTCACTCACTAATAGACGCACTTCCTGGCAGCCACTGAGTGAGACATTTATGTGATGGATTATATATATTTGCACAGCACGAGACTTGATGCTGATCTTTCAAACACCCGTGCAGTTTAACCCCCTGCCCACCCCCACTCCTGACCACCAAC
>JAABNX020000143.1:2888851-2903486 GCA_015163995.2 Mormyrus lacerda
GTTAAGGCACCAAGTATATGCCCTTACTCCATCACAGAGTAGACAGGAGGATAAAAGAAACATTGTAGAGAAGTCGTTAAATATCCCCACAGACCTGAGCAGTTGGAACATGGATGGATGGATGAATGGATGGACTTGAAATATGGGAGTCTGTACTATACCAATCGGTGTCGTCCATGTTGTTGTTTTAGGACTACTTCTTGTGGGAAACTTTATAGCCTAGAGGTAAGGTTGGAGCCTTTTAACTTTAAGGTTGCTGGTTTAAGACCCAGGTTGACTTTGGCCTGTTAAGAAAGCATATTATTGTAAGTTTAAAGGCCGGTCTAGCAGGAAAGAGATGTAACGTTCACACATGATGTATGATGTCAGGCACCAGTTTTTAATTACGTTGGTGGTGGAGCTAAAAGCTGGTCATCTAGAGCAGCTGTTTCCCAGTTTTGCTGTGCCTGGTGAGTAGGATACTCCATCACCTGCGAGGCTTGTAGCCAGACTTACGCAAGGTCTGTGTCTTCACCTAGAGAACTTCCCTGAATCACAGAAGGCTTTTCACTCACAACTACCCCAAAGTCACAGTTTCTTTTCACATTTATGGGAGTGCGTGCACACACAGACACACACACACACACACAGAGGGCACATGAGCACACAGACTTTAAGAGGCAAACCACAGTTTATTGAGTCCATTAACCTTAATCTCTCACCCCATTCTCTCCCAGTAACGCGTCTCTTTGAGTGCCCCTTTTACTGTCACGGCTTGAAGCTATTCTTCCAGTGAGATCCTTGCAAGAAACGCCTGCTAGGGTCCTTATTTTGCCCTCGTTTTTCTTAATGAGATTCATCTGCCTGGCTAGAGGCCCCGGGGTCAGCCACAGCTGACCCGCCTACTTTCGTTGCTCCTATTTTTCCAGCTCCTGCTTCTCCCGGAAGAGCCATTGCAGTTTTCCTGGCCGCGAAGGGAGAGTGTATCTGGTGGGGGGTGGGGGCAGCCTATAGGAGCAGCCATCCGGCAAGACACACGATGCCCCCGTTGCCCCCACCTTTATCGTTGCCATGTACTTGCTGTCTGGGAATGATCAGCTGACTTTTTTTTTTTTTGAAAAAGCAACAATGGCGAAAATGCTCTGGCGAGTGTGAAACAATTTCTCTATTTGGCTGCTTTGAAAAAATGATTTTTTTTTAAGTGGACTTGAGTAGTTTAGACTCAAACATGAAAAGGGATTGATAAAGACATGCAACAGAAGGGTCAAAAATTCATCTCTTCAGCTCAGCCAAGAGGATTAAAAATAATTCACAAGACAACTGGCACAAATCCTTCCTCAGCGTGTAGTCCTGTAGTTATACAGGCAGATTTATATATAATTATTCGTATTTCCACTTGAAATTCAGTCATCGTAAATCAGCAGCATTAGTCACGTCTGCCTGCTGTGAACTGTAAATTTAGTGCCGTTTGTGACCTAAGCTTTTCACGTGAAACTTTTGAACCCTGAAAAGTGCCCCATCCTATCGAGTTTATTTATATGCGGTCAGTGTTGTGCCACCATATTCTGAGATCGATTTGCTTGTTTTTACAGAAGGGGAGCTTTCTGTTCTTTGTTACTTTCTCTC
The DNA here is from genome assembly GCA_015163995.2 of Mormyrus lacerda. Lineage (NCBI taxonomy): Eukaryota > Metazoa > Chordata > Actinopteri > Osteoglossiformes > Mormyridae > Mormyrus > Mormyrus lacerda. The sequence continues at coordinate 2,890,457 of JAABNX020000143.1, forward strand.
TTTGTCATATTTCTGGTTTACCTCCTAAATGGCCATGCATGTTAACTTCAAATATATTTATTTAAATTAATTAATACGTTTGAATTTACGGTAATTTTCTTATTGCGAATTAGGTTTGTTATTGGTATTGAGGTGTTCAAGCACTTTGTGTCCCTGCAAGGCTACCATAGGCTACTTCTTGTGTTTTGGTGCTTCATTAAAGTGAAGTTACTTGATCTTGTCGTTTTATTGTGAGAAAGCACCGGAAGGTCCCCCCACCTGCCTTCGGCAAGTCACGTTCAACATGGTGCAGGGAGCTGGCCACATCTCCCTTCATTTTTGAGTGTCCTATCCATCCGTGTTTGCCATACCCTGACCTGTAATAACCTACCCCTCACCCGCAAGCATAATGACTCTGTTTGCCTGGCGTTACTTCTCCACACATTACATTTTTCCACCCCTTGTTTCAGAGGCTTTCAGAGGAATATGCGTGCACCAAAATCACACTCATTACAGCGAGAAAATTGTGTGGGTCACGGAGTTCGGCCCTGTGGCGGCAAAATATTTTGGTCAGATGTCGCCTGCAGAATCGTGCACATGCGTGGAAGCACAAGCAGAGACACACTGCGTTTGGTGTTGGACACACTGTGCTTAAAGTGACGCCAGCCACCAGTTACTTCAAAATTCATACCTCGGTGCATCCGGCATCAAAGCCCGATGTAGATTACTGAGGAGATGAGAACCTGTGGATGTTTAGTATAGGGGACTCACTCTTCTTGCCACAGCCGTTTGTCCTGACGGCATTGCTGTGACATCCTGCACGCTGAGCTCCTCGCCGCGAATATCTCCGGTGTCAGTGACAGCCAGCACGTCTGTATACTTAGCTGTACTGGGGAGTCAGCAGATCTACGACAATACAGCTGGTTATCGTCTATAAAAATATCTTCTGGCTTCCACAGCTACCAAAGGAATGTGAAGGGGAAATAAAAAAAGACTTTATAAAACAAGAAGGGACAGATTATTTATTTATTTATGACATGAGGAGAACACATATAGCACGAGGGTGGTGTTGGAACTCGTAACCCTAGAGGTGTATCATGAGCGGCTGGAAGATGGATTGATTTAGGTGTCTATAAGGATGACTCCCACCTTTAAAAGTTCTCTTTCCTGATCGGTGAATCAGGTCAGCTGTCATGCTGTAGTCCAGCTGTAGCCACTTTCCGGACCTTTCCGCTCGTTCCGTGTCAGCGTTCGGCCCCGTCTCTCTTTGTCATCACCTCTCTCTTTCGCTCTCGTGCTCTGTGAACCTCGTTCCCGCTATTCCCCGGAGTCCCAGTGCCGGTGACACACTTCGGTGAGGATGGTGAGTCTACCATCTGCGTGCAAATCTGCCCCCACCTCCCTGAGGGGAGCAGACTCGTAAAGTCACTCAGGTGGGACAGAGAGAGATGAGCCTCCACACAGACTCTGGATGTTCTCAAGTCGCCTCCAGACAGGTTCTGGATTTCGGTCGTGTTTCTTCGAGTGGACGCAGTGACATCACTCATAACTCTGGGCTCCGCCCAAGAACTTTAGGCCCCTCCCACTGGGAGGAAGAAGAGGAACGCGGTGGGCCGAGCTTTCTCACAGCAGAGAGTCCTTCCCTCTACCGTTTCCTTGTCCCTGTGTTTTCTGCTAATTCGCTGCTCCTCGCCATCAACAAAGCACCATGTCTGGCGCCGTTCCAGGTTTATTTACAGAGACACTTTTGCTTCAGCTTTGACCTGTTGATTCCTCCTTAATCTGGCATCTTTGGTTTTTCCTTCAGCCTTGAGTGTTATGAGATAACAGCAAAGACATGCCGGTACCCCGAGCGGAGTGAATGCAGGGTGCCTCTTTTCCACATTTATCCAACCAGTTTTTTCATTTTTAATTTTTTTACTTTTTTTGTTGCCTATTAGCGTCCTCGCGGGATCGTCGCGTGAAAGCGTAGCTCGTTGCCGACATGCTCACAGGACGAGTAGCTGTGTGGGGGCTGCCCCTTGGCCTGAGTGCGCCAGAGGCACCTTTAAAGATACGCGGGTATTAGCAAATCGCCTGGAGTCTGGAAAGCAGCCGATGGCCCAGCGGCCGAGATGAAAGGAACTGGGCATGATGTGCTGTCAGTGCTTTGTATGAATCTTGCCATCAGATCCCAGTCCCAGTTACACCCCCTGTTTACTGGATGTCCCTGGTCTCACACACACACGCACACACACACGCACACACAGCGCTGTCTTCCACTCTCTGATGTTATCAGCTTAAAAGGTTGTGTTACCAAGGACACACATCCAGGTCCAGCTACTGTGACGGCGAGTGAGTGAAAGCAGAGTGGGGGGGTCGTTTTGCAGAAATCCAAGTGGCCAAGAAAAAGAGGGAGACAAGAGTTTCTGGGGAGAGAGTCTGCATTTTTTTTCCTGGGGTGGAAAGACACTAGGGCCAGCTTGTGCACCATTAAGGACGTGGACCTCGCTGAGCTGTGCGCCTCCATACTGCACGACTGTCTCACCCCCTGCGCTGCTCAAGCGCTAGAGATCAGGAAATCTTGTTAGTTCCTGCAACGATGGAAGCCTCAGGCAAGCAGGTACATGTGACATGGACTGAAATGACGGCTGTTTGTGTTTCAGACCCTCCTCCCCCCCCCCCCCATCGCCCGAAGGAGTGTATATCCTGTGGGTCCAAACTCCAGGTGCAGGACCACTGCGTTGCCATAACAAAGCACTATATTTATGGTCATAAACAGCAGGGGGCATGGCCGCTGAGGTCGTGTTGCTAGCGATTGGCCAGTGGATACCTGGTCCCCCTCCTGTAACTCGTCATTTAAGATACATTTTCTGTTCGGTTTGCATTCACTTTGCTGTCCTCAGCCGACAGCGGACAAAGCTTAACTTGATCGTTTCTCACTCTTTCATCCCCGCCCCTCCTGACCCGCTCCAAGCGAAATGTCCGCCCATTGAGGAGTTAAGGCGGAGCACCGGTTTGTTTGGCCGTTAGGAGCAGATGTGTGTGGCCAGGCGGCAGGGCCCCGTCCAGCCGTCGCCTGCTGTCTCCACATCTTTCCTGTGGAATTAATCTCTGTTTCTGGCTCCAGGGAAAATTGGAACATGTTTGAATGAAAAATCAGGCGTAATTGTCTGTTTGTATGTCTGTATTTGTGTTTTATTTTTGCTTGTCCTGGTTGGGTGCCTACATGGCTGTTCTGACGTGCTTGCGTGTGTGTACATGTGCCTTTGGCACGACTGCGCACACTGGTGCGGGAGAGCAATTAGGCGATGGTCACGAGGCCTGGTGCAGACCAGGAGCTGATGAAGATGTGGGACTGGCGTAGTGGATGCTCGACTCCCTGGCTGACTAATGAAACTCTTTAGCCGTGGGGTTCCTTCTGCTGAAAACAATAACTGCCAGAGGTGATAAACAAACGCAAAAATAAACAAAAACAAAAACTCATCAGAGGTGGGACTGCTCGGGCCGCATAACAAGTCTGCCTTTCAATCACTAAGTGACGGCATTTACTCCCCAGGGCTGAGCATGCAAGAAAAATTAAGGCTGGTTATGGAGCAGGAAACGGAGAAAGGAGAAGCACCCAGCCATCCATCATCTGAGCTGTAACTGTAATCCACTGCAGGGGCACCGGGGGCCTGGAGCCTATCGCAGGCGGCACAGGGCACGAGGCAGGGGCACGCCTTAGATGGGGTGCCAGTCCATGGCCGGTCACTGGCATTCAAGGATGGATGAATTAGGGGGCAGCGCTTCACTGGGTCACCAGTAACTGCGCAGGGAAACTGGATTGTTGGGAGGAAAGAACAAGTAAAGTCCACACATGCAGAAAAGGGTGGCTGTGGGGGGGGGGGGGGGGGGCTGCAGGATTCTTAACCCGTAGCCCTGGAGGTGTGAGGTCACACTGCGTCACCTCGACAGGGGAGAAAAGTATAAAGCCCTCGTATGTTTGTTTTTTGCGGGAACTATTTTTGAGCAAATTGCAACATGGGAGAAACACCTGCTGTACATTCCTAATACGTCCCACTTAATGTCCAGTAGCAGATATGATGGCCGGACCCCCTCATATGACCTCCCACTGGAGGCCGCAGGGACGTGTGATCACTGCACTGCCCAACTGATGGCTGTGGTATGGTTGCGGTGACGGTCGTCACGGCATGAAACGATGCGGACAGAAAGTGGCATTACAGCATGCGTGGGATCCTCCTTCCCGACAGGAGGGCCCCAAAGGGGTCATGTGGCGTTTCCCCGTTTCCCCGCACCAGTCATTACACCTGAATTCACTGACCCCTGTTTCATAAACTATTTTATCTGTAGACCCCACCCCCGGGGCTGAATATCGGTTTGCCATAAACGGCTGGGAAAGCACAGGGCTGGGAGACTGCCATTAATCTCAGTGTAACCTCTGCTGGGACAGTTACTGCAGTGCTCAAGAGGGCCATCCATCTCACAGCCAGATCGCGTAAGAAGTCGTCTCCGGAGGTGGTGGGAGTTAAAGAGACTCGCGTACAGCACACACCTAGAGCCCGACCGTTACGTAAAGCTCTTGTTTTCTTTTTGCTGATTCAACTTGTACGTTCGACGACCTGGTAGTTTGCTCTGCTGGAGCCTGAGAGCGCATCCCGGCTCTCTGCGCAGCCACGACAGAATCACTCTGCCCTCGAGGACTGTCACGCTCCTGTGATTTATATGTTTATGATCGTCGCTGACTTTGAGTAATCCTTTTTATTTTCATTTTGGCCTCCTTGCGAGTTTCTGTAAGGAATATCAATTATCGCTTCGCTCTTCTTTAATCACACGCCTCCCCCCCCCTTTTCCCTTTAACTATGGGACTCCGCAGAAAGCATCAGAGCTGCTCCTCCGCCTTTTTTGTGACTCACTTTAGTGAGTTGGGCTTATTTATTTTTTGGGTTCGTTGTAGTGCACCCCCTTTAGCTACGACGTTACTCATCGAATCCACCACTCGACTGTAACGATTCCATCTTTCTGCTTTAGTATTTATTCGTTCATTTATTTATTTATTCATTCATCCGTTATCTGTTTCTTTATTTACTTTGGCCCCTGAGGCTGAGCATGGTCAAGCGTGTAAATAGATAAATTAATCAGTTGGTGTGTGGTGGGGGGGGCCCGCAGGGGACCTCAGTGGGAGTGAGGCGCGTCTCCGACTCCAGCCTTTAAATCATGCTTTGTGAGTTCGAGAAGCTCCGGGGTGCTCTTGGTATAAATGACCGACGCCGCGCCGTGTGCACTGGCCACTATCAGGCGCCGCACTCCGGCAGCCCGGTCGGATTAATTTGCTTTATCACGCCTGAGTTTCCCGCTTCTAGATACCCTGACATGCTAGCTGCAGCGGCCCCAGCTTGGGCCTCGTGTGTTGGTAAGAGAGAGTGACCGGTTTCCTAAGCCTGTGAGGAAATACCGACCCCTGTCGGCACGAGGTGGAGTCTCACCTACACCCACACATGGTGATTTGGTACGTGACACAGCCTCCTCACACCTCTAGGGCTGGGGGTTTGAATCCTACCTCCTGCCGTGTGTGGGACGTTCTCAGGTTCTCTTCACTTTGTGCATATTTCCTCTTGCGCTTGTAAACTGGCCCATGATGTGCAACTGTGAGCGTGCCCCGCAATACACTGGCCTACCACCAGGGGTGCTCCCTACCTTGTGCCCTGTGCTTCCTGGGAGGGGCTCCAGGATCAAGGTGACCCTGGGCTCCCAGTGGGCCAACGCCAATGAGGAGATGCAAATGCAGCAGGCTTTTGGAGGGTGTATCACACTCATGGATTTATGTGGCAGCTCCCCGAATGGCCTGCAGTGTATATTTGTGGTGTCACAAGAAAACTAATCTGGAGTAAACCTAGAGGTGATCTGGAAGTACGTTTATTGTTTGTTGATGTGACCTTAAGCTTAGCGAGCTTAAAGGTTGAATGGCCGATGTCATTTACAAATCACAATAGCTCATGGCTCAGAGAAATTAACTGGCTCAGTTAAAGCACCTCCCCCCCCCCCCGCTCCCCCCCAAAATGCACCAGACCTTTACTCAGCGGTGCTGAAACTCTGTGGTTTGGAACATTCATTGTGCCTCATTCACTACTGTTTGGGAAACCTCACTTAGTGATAAACATACCCTTAGAACCTCAAAGATCCGAAAAGGAGTGAGATTGAAAAGCAAAGAGCACAGCTCAGGAAGCCTGTGTTTAATCAGGCAGCATTTTGATTGAAAAATGTGCCATTTCTTCTTAAATCAGTTTGTCATTGTCAAAATAAATCCAGCCAATCAAGGCAAAGTGTTTTGCCAGATTGCAAATGAATTAGTTCAATGGCTATCTGGTGCATCTGATGGATTGAAACCTTGCATTTTTTTTCAACAAAAAATGACCCATAAAATTCTTCTTTTGCTGCACTATTCTGCTGGAAACTGTGCTCTTGTGATGCATTTGCACAAAAGAAAATTTCCAAATCGGCCTGACATCTTCAGCGCTGGTCTGCACAGATGGGTGATGCTGAAAAAAAACATAGGGTGTCTCTGAGGTCCCCGGAAAACGAGAAGAAAAATCAATGGCAGGAGGAGATTAGCATATAAAGCAGACGCAGAGCAGCATTAATGGGACATAAAACTGTAAAATACTGCCCTTTATTGTTAACGACTACGATCGGCCACCTCGACCACCTTCTGAGGTCATACGGAACGAAAAAGCTACAAGCGCTGCGATTAAACCATGTGGGCTTGAGACAGCGAGTCATCTGCTCTCATCTGATCGTGTCTGGAGACTGGAAAGCCGGGGCTCCGACCTTCGAGCCCGTGGGACAGCTTTCACACATAGGACTGGCGTCTCAGCCTTGGCCTGTGTCGGCTGTCGCCGTTGGTGTGTCAGTGCACAGGTACCGGAGACGATGCTGTAATGCTTCTCCATCTCCTTGAAGCTCTGTGGGTTTTGCCATGGAATATCATTAAAAAAGGGGAGCCTTTTTGACTGTAGGTGGGTTTGACAGAAAATACAATGTAAATATAACTTTCTCTGTGTACAATTTGTATTCCAGACTGTGAATTCTGTACTGTGTGCTGGTGTTATATCCATCCATCCATAAAGCTTTCCATCATTCTGCTTTCAGTAACTTCTTCCCCAATAAGCTTATCCAAATAGCCAGTGTAGGAAGATAAAGCGGATTGTGTTCCAGACAGAACGTCAGTTACATTGTGGTTTATCGTAGGAGGAAACAGTCGTTAAATGAGCATTACTCAAACATAAACTAATTAGCATAAATCTGTCTGAAGAATCTGTTGTCAAACAGAATAACAAACTGCATGTTAAAAATAATTTGGTTTCCTTTGACATTTTTGTGCTGAACTGGCTGTAACAAATTATTGGTGTATTTCCTTTCCTACGGACCGGCCTGGTGTTCTGCCTGATTGCTGATCTGCTTAGCAGGTAAAGGCACATGAATCTCTGCGAGCCAAACCATGACAGGACAACAGAGGATGAAAGCGTCAGATGCCAACCGAGGATGCTTGCAATCCGAGAAGTGTTTAGTCATAAGAAGTGAGGACAAAAGCCAGCTACATTTACTGAGCAATGTTGGTGGGGGGGGGGGTGCGGTTATTACAGGAGCTAATGTTGAAGTAATTACACCCACGGCCAGGAGAGCAATTAATGCCACTACCACAGAGGACTGAGTGGAACTTTTTGTGTGCTTGTCAGAGGTTGTAGACTTTAATTATAAATCAAAAACTTTAAGGCCTCCTGAAAGATACAAAGCTTATTTTATGTTTCTCTGGCACTTTTGACAAAATGAAAGAAATACTCTTGTAGTGCCGGGGAGGAGGGTGAACTGAAAGAAATCACAAAGAAAGTATTAGAAGGGGACGTATTCCAGAAGATTCCCGAATTCAACATGCCATTTCTGGTTCTGGCCAATGTGGAGAAGTCCAAACATCTTTTGCACATGACATGACAAATTGATGTGTTCTCGGGAAACCGCCCCAACTCCCCCCCCCCCCAGAGGGGGGCATTTGAAGGACATGGCATTGAGTTCCAAAACAGGAACAGGTGCTGGGGCTCTGGCCCAAGACTCTCATTGGCTAGTTCACATGTATATGGTTCAGCCGACATCTGTGGCCACCTAACCTTCGACCTGCAGGAGGCCATGTGGTGTAAATAACCACCTGACCATGCGGGACGCGCGTGGGGAGCGTGACGTAGACTGGATCCTGGATTCTGTCGTCTGCTTTGCCGTCATATAAATTGCTTGAAAAAGAGACTTTACAAATACATAGATGTCTTTTTATAACGGGAGTGGCGACGGTTTATAATTCCGGGAGATCTGATACGAAGACCTTTTTTACCTGGCAGTCATGGTTAATCTCATACAGCTCCGTTTTTACTGTCCTGTTCCACTAGCTCATGAAAAACGCCTCTTGTTTCCCGTCACAGGGGTTAGATGGTGATAACAGCTGACAGGTGCGATGGAATGAGGTGAGGATGCAAAATGGAGTCATCGCCGCATTTCTGCTGCCGCACAGGCTAATTTGCACAGACGGAGGTTGGCAAGGGAACGAGCTCTGCGTCCCCTGACCCTCAGTGCTGTCGTCTCGCACCCTGTTGTAAACGGCCGTGATCAGTCTGTCATCCGGAGCCGCGTGATACCGTTATCACTTCCGTGAATCACGACCCCTACTGCGCCTTTGAATATGGAGGTTAACCTTGTGTCATCCGTACTGGGGGAACACACATCTGATTGATGGGAGAGTTAAAATAATACTAAACCTGCTTGTGAGCATAGCAATGATAAATGTTTGAGTTCTGCCGGGGATGCTACCGCTCGACTGTTGGGCTGTGGTCTGCGAACTTGTGCAGATGTTGTTAATGATCTGGCATCCCATCCAGCCTCGTGCCTTGTTCAGGACCACTTACTGGCTGGATGGATAGATGAGTAAAGGTCATACTCAAAATGATGAAACGTGCCTTGCAGATGCCCCTTACCTCCAGCTGGCATCCCCCCCCCTCTCTTTTATGTCCTTCAGGGACAATCTCATTCCTCCCAGGGCCTCCAGCCCAACAGAAAAAAAAACATCTCACTTTCAGAAGCAACAGAACATAAAGAGTATAAAAAATCCTTTTGGAAACTCAGAACTGAATAGCACAGCCGTTAATGATCATGAACTGTAAACATTTATGCTAATACTTCTGTTTATAAATGTCACTGTTTGGTATTTAACGAGAGACGTGTTACATCTGCTGTGTTCATGGGAAGTTCTGTTGCTTGCTCAGTATTTTCTACTGCTGCCGTTGTGTCTGTCCAATGGCTTTTAAAAAAGCATCAGCCTGGAAAATATGATTATACTACTAATAATAATAACAATGAAAACGTGAATAGTACGTGCAAACGGTTGTGAGAGAGAGAGCTTAAAGTTAATGGTCCCCTCTGGTTATTGCTAGTGAAGAACATTTAACATTTAGTGTGATGGGTGATAGGTGCATGTTTCTCTGCAGAATTTGATGTAATCTGAACATCCTTCAGAATGGATCGTCTTACGGGGTTAGGTACATGCTTGGTTGCTATTAAACTAACAGGATCACGTGCCGACAAGCATCATGGAATAAAGAGGCACACACTGCTTCACAGTCTGCCAGAAAGAGGCCACGGATTCACTAATAATATCATTATCATAGCGGCGAAGGCCCAGAAGCAGGAAGACAGAGGTGGGAATGACAGGAGGAGGCCCGTATTCGCCAGAATCGATCCGCTTGATTATAGCAGGACACCAACGCAAAATTGGGATTCAGTGGCTTCATCATTGTTGGAGGGAAAGATCACAGACACAGGTTCAGATTATCTGTATTTGTGTCAGACAGACTCGTGTCCCCCAGCAAAAACAACTCAATTAGCCGCCTCCCCTCCCGATGCGGCCCCTCTTCTCCAAGGAGCATAATAAGCATTATCATGCTTATTGTTTCTGTCATCCATGATGTGTCACCTCAAGCTCACTGTGGTTCAGGAGAATTACTTATTCCCTAAAACGAGTGTCCCTCCCCAATCAGATCACAAGAGACTGCCAATAGATTCGGGTTCAGATCCCCAGGAAAGTGGCCTGGCTGGACACAGGCCTGCCGCTGTGCGCGTGTGATAGAAACACTCCGGTGAGGGACTCCTTCAATCTCTCCCGGGATGCTCTGTTGCCACGGCAACGACAGCTCTGTCATAATTGTCAGGAGCTGTCGTCAGAGGAGCTTGAAAGGAAATGTCGAATCTCTCCTTCCCCCCCACCCGACTCTTTTCACTCTCCACTGGAGCGCCAGCTCCGTGGACACCCCCGTGCTGAGTGCTAATGCTGCCCCCTTGTGGTCACCAGCGGTGCCGAGGGCCCCCAAACGTTTTCGGCTTTCTGCTTCAGTAATGCGCGACACTCATATTAAAGATGCCAGGACTTGGCTCACTGGAGCCCAGGTGCTCTGTATCAGCAGTATCGCTAATGCTGTTAATCTCATTATTGCCCTTGTTCTTCCCTGCAGTTTAGCTAATAGAGGAGAGTCAAGTCTTGATTATGTCCGGTAAATTAGCATCCGCGCTTTCCGTCACGCCGCCGCGCAGCAAGGCGATTATATCGGTGGCGGGGTGAAAATCCGCTCCTGTCTCCGAAGCTCCAGTTTGATGAACACAAAGAAAAGGAGCTCAGCAAGCGGGACGCATTACCGTAACCGTGTCTCTTTGCGTGAATAGTATTATATGTGTTGCTCCTTATGGGAGATACCACATAGCCAGGGTGGTGGGGGACATTTGATCAGAAGAAAATTATTACCTACAGCAACCCGAACCACTACTGAAAAATACCTCTATATTAATGTAAGGTATTATAACGTTTAAGAGTGTGTACATTGTTCCCGGTAGTCAACATATGCACATCTGCTGAGGTAGGCCTGCTTACAATATAATATCGCCAGATTCACATTCAGGCAGACTGCATTGTCAGTGCCACTCCCACCCTGTCACACATTTTATTTTATATAATAAATGAGACAATAATCCCTTTTCACAAATAGGTCCGTTTGAAACGCTGTAATATAACACTAAACTGAGCACAAGATACTGTGTCACGATGCTAATTTATGCTCTGACATTGATTCCAGATATAAACTCTCTATGGTGCCTTTTAAATGTTGGCGACTGTGGTTAATGAATGTGGTTAAAGAAATTTGATCACTAATGCCGTCGTTTCATTAAACGCAGCGCTTACTGTGCGTTTGTGCTGCCATCTAGTGGACATGTGGCTTTCTAAATTGCGTACACCTCGTTTGTGGCACGTTTGCTAATTGCTTTTTATATAGAAGGAAATGCTGCAGCTAATTGAAAGGGCCTTTCATGGCTATAATACAGTGCAAATTGCATTGTGGTTCCCTATTCAAAAAAAGAACATTATTACTTATCAATGGAGATTAATAAGCGATATTGGGTAAGTTTAGGACCCAGATTTTTCAGGAAGGAGACACCTTGCAAGTATTCTACAGTCTTTATTCCTCACTGCTGTGACCTCAAGGCCTGTAAACCCAGCGAGCAGCTTGTCAGCATTTCCCATGACTGTGCCGGTGCTGCTTAGTGTCTTACCACGTGTCATGTGACCACCACCGGCAAGGCCAATGGCCCGCAGCATCCCATAAGCTCGCTTGTACCGGGCACTGGCAGTTTCCACGGACCCCAAATCACTCCCGACATACTGATTAGCTATGCTGGAATGTTGTAGGTTTAAACCGATAACACCTAAGTACCCTTTAACACCTAAAATCTGACTATAATACTCATAATCTTTGCCTAATAGCTAGAAGTATCTTTACTCTAAGCTTCTATAGCTCAGCGTTTTTTCATGGGAGTTAAACTAATGAAATTCAGGTTATGAATCCATTTTTTGAACCAGTATATTATCTGCTTATTACCTACCTTCCCTGAGGCTGTTGTTATGATTGGCCAGAAAGATACTGTAGGGAAAGATGAAGCATGAATATGATGGGAATTAATATACTGTAATATTAAAGGGCACTCAGGATTATCAGCAAGGGTAGTGTTAAGGAACAAAAAAACAAGGTTCCTTAATTTTTTTTTTTTAAACCTCTTGGAGGAGGAGATGCGGTTATAAACCCATTTCTGTTCGATAATCAGGTTTTATTTGGGAACAGCACGGCAATAGATATTTTTATAGAGCATTTAAGATTTTATTTATTCATGACGGAATGAAAACTGAACCTGTACAACTTGAGAAGTGTGACTCAAATGTCTGCATCAGCGATTAAGTGCGACAGAGACTAAAAGCGGTGAAATGAGTGAAAACAGGCACTCAGTGTGTGGAAGGTGAGCGTGTGGGGTAAAAAAGTGCATGGTTAAAGGCCTGGCATGCAAATGTGTCTCATTTGAACAAAAAAGCGTAACCAAATTGGGGGAATTTGGCTAAAGAATGTAGACAAAGAGGGTATTTCACAGGCAATACAGAAGATCTGAGGAGGCTTTGATAGCAACATATGGATGTTACAGCAAGAAAGGAAAAAGGACATTATGGAGAAACATGGAGATTAGCTACAGAAGCTAAAACCAAGTGTAATATACTTCTTTCCCAATTACAGCAAGAAGACAGGAGATATGAGGCCAATCCACAAATATGATAAAATTAGAAAATTTAGAATTTTCACCAGATATTTACTAAAGAGGGGGGGAAAGGCTGCAATTATTTTTGGAGTCGTTTTATGGGTCCTGTAATACTGGTGTATCTGAATCTTTGCATTATGGAGAGAGAGATTAGCTAAAATACATTAATAAAGCAATGGATGGCCTCAAGCTGAGCCCCTGCTGGAGACCCTGTAGCAGAATACTGCCAGCTGTGTTCGGTGGTAGTTTCCCATGCTGGAGACTCTGTAGCAGAATACTGGCAGCTGTGTTCGGTGGTAGTTTCCCATGCTGGAGACCCTGTAGCAGAGTACTGGCAGCTGTGTTCGGTGGTAGTTTCCCATGCTGGAGACCCTGTAGCAGAATACTGGCAGCTGTGTTCGGTGGT
>JAABNX020000143.1:2912770-2935541 GCA_015163995.2 Mormyrus lacerda
GGATGGATGGATAGATAGATAGATAGATAGATAGATAGATAGATAGATAGATAGATAGATAGATAGATAGATAGATATTCAGTTTGGATATATGGTTTGAAGGAAAGCCCTCCACTGGACAGTTTGAGGTTAATGTCATTCTGAATTACTGGCTCACATGACCAGAATCATTTTATGTCCCATTATCTATGCCAGTGAATAAACTGACCTTGTTCTTAACTGACCTTGGCCAAGAGGCGAGAGCAGTGACTACCCTCTGCTGGAGAGAGCCTCGGTGATGTGCGGCTGTAACAAATGACCTTTGGGATCGGGGATTCATTCTCAGAGCAGACTGAGAACCAAAACGAGAAGCAGAAGCTGTCATCATGGAAAAAAGCAGGGCGCGGAGAGCCAGAAGGGCCACCCCGGGGGCGCAGGGGAAGGCAGACGCGCAGACGGGAGAATGGCAGACACGCAGACGGGTGCATGGCAGACGCGCAGACGGGAGAATGGGGACAAACAGTCGTACCGAGGAAGGGTTTGGGACACCATCACTGGGCAGGAAATGGCTGCAGGTGCTTATGACTGGCATTTCAGACGTCCACAATGTTGGGGTGCAGGAATATCCGGATGCAACTGGTGGAAATCAGCAATCAATGTATGGTCCAAGATGTCTGTAATGGGCAGCCAACACTGCTACTCGGGGCTGTAGCCCTTTCTGTCTGCCACATATATGACCGACTCCCTGCCTGGAGTGCACAGGCCATGTATGCTGGTGAACCATAGTGGACTGAAGCGTTAGCTGATCGCTGGAAGGATGCAGAGGACTGTAATGGATATGTTTCAGGAGAGAGATATGGAATACCGGGGAGATTTGATACTGATCAGGTAACTGAAGTTGATACACGACCGGGTTAATTTGCCGCAGGATTCTAAAAAGACCAGTGGATCCTGAAGACAACTTGTGGAATGGATGACAGAGCTGAATGTCCTGGTTGGACAGCCAAAGACTTTGCCCTGGGTGGAGGAAGAGGACGGGGGGGCAACAGTTATTTGTGGCTGTTTTCTGTCATCAAATGGTGCAAGACAGTTGCGTGTGTGCAGCTTCCCATCCCTGACCGCTCCTTTTGTACCGCAGATAGACTGCTGACACATCACTGAGCTCCGGTTCCCAGGGGTAGAGAGGATGCCCATACCGTAAAATTCACTGGAACATGGTGAGAATGAGGGATGGGCGATAGAGGATAGAGGTGATGATCACAAAAATCACTGTACACCCGAGACCTTGGCAGGTTTGTGAGAAAATTGGTGGCAATATGGGACCATGGATGCTGAGACCTTAGAAGGGAATCGGAGAGAAGTTCTTGCAGGGTCCTTGATTAGGCGCATACAGGCCAGAACTATATATAGCAGGGGTGGGCAGTCTTATCCTTAAAGGGCCGGTGTGTTTGCAGGTTTTTGGGATAACCTTTAGCTCAGCTGTTCAAACCCATCTGTGAGGACTCTTCAGCCAATCAGTCCTCCTCTAATTAGTAATCTGATTAAGAAGTTGCTGCAAAAACCCACACACACAGCGGCCCTTTGCGGATGAGAGAGCCCACTCCTGATATATAGTCATGAACGTCTTTTTCCAGTGATGCCCATCAGAAGCGGCAAATCTCTAACACTGTTTCAAACACTGTTCAGAGGGAAACTGAAGTTAGTCATTACCACGTTCAGCTCGCGGTAATTAATACATGGATACAGACTTCCATCCTTCATCTAGACAAAGAAAAATCTGGAGGCAACGACAGAGTTGCATGCTCAAATGTACCCAGACTGTAAAGTCTCTTTGATGTATTGCTTCATAGCCTAAGATTCCAGTAAGGTAAGAGGCCACAAGTGACTATTAGGTTGGGAAGTTGTGTGTGGGGTGGTGTTTTAGTAGCACTGATCTTACTACATACATCCAGATTTTCAAAATATCTTGGGGCTTATGGGTCTTTCAGGTGGTTTTGCGACTCCCTGAGGTGGAGAGAACAAGCAGCAGCAAGCAAATGGAGAGAAGGATTCCACCTAGAGATTTTGTCTGTTGTCTTGGCGACAAAGCCAGCACCTCAGGTTTTGTTATGAAGACCTGAATATGTTTGTGGTGGAATAACCTGATTTGTAAAAGAATAGTTTTGGTGCCCTGGTTGAGGGCGCAATTCTCCATTTGGGTATGAATATTGAGCAGGGATGTGACTGGTTGCAGGGGCAGGTTCAGGTGGTTAGACAGGGTGGCGTCAGTGACGTTCCCTGCAGCACCGGAATCAATCAGGGCTATCCAGGTATAGACACCGGAATCACAACACGGTTACAGGCATGGTGAGTTGTTGTGAGCAACATCTAATATATCAGAGCACCTGACCTGGGATGAGCGCTGGGGTATGATGTGCCTGGGCTGTCCGAAGTACAGGCAGAAGCGATTCTGCATCCGTTGCTGTCGCTCTGCTGAGGTTAGTGGTGCTTTTCCGAGCTACATGGGCTTGATTCCTGAGGCAGATGCCAGAAAGGGAGACCGACATCAGAAGAGGAGAAATCGGGGTCCAAGGTTGGTTGACTCGAGCTGGTTATCCAAGACGATCGATATCTGGACAGCATCTTCCAAGACAAGTTCTTGCACGCTATCTCGGTCTGGAGTTCCGGACTGAGCCCTCTCGGGTACACCGTGAAAAGTGCTGTTTCACTCCACCCACTGACGACGGCAAGGGTACAGAACCCAATGGCAAGTTCCGCTGTGGAATGTGATCGCAGGTGAAATTGAAACGGCCGTTTCCCAACGTCTCTGCCTTGGGCGGGATTATCGAATACATTATACAGGTAGTCTACAACGGTAGCAAAGAAGCTAAGGGCCGAGCTTCACTGATAACATAAGTAAGGAGCCAGGCGATAAAGTCGACCTGGTAGCTGTCAGTGGTCATCCTGGACATGTCCTGCAGGTACCATTCCAAGCAAGCAAGCATGATCCTTGTTGGAGTGAGGAATTCTGTAACAAGTCAACTCGGGGACCGGGGATCCTCCCATAGTGCGAACAGAGAACCAAAATGAGAAGCAGAAGCCGGTGAGGGAGACTGGCTGAGGGGGCGTGGCTGTAACAAGGGAGTGGAATCCTTCTTCACAGTGGCAATCATCATTATAACTTATTCATTGTGCCTTCATTTGTATCTTAATCAGAATTCAGGTTGCCAGCTTGTGATGAGACAAGGATTCATTACACAAATGAGAATTCGGCTGATTGAAAAACAAAACGTAGTTTGGAGTTTGGTTGAATGCCTGTGATTTTTCAGCGTCCTGTGGTTACTGACTTCAAGTAAATCGTAACTTGATGTGCTCTTTTCTAATGAAATCTTAAAAATAAATAGAAACCGAAACACATTGCAGCATTCTTCAGGAAATACGGGTAAATGGAGTATGTGACTTAGAAAGTGCCTGGTTGCCAGTTCAAATCCCTGAGTTGGCATAGTGATTTCTCCATTGAACCCCTGAGTAAGACCCCTAACCCCCGATTGCTCCAGCGACTACGCCGCACATGGTATTTTGCTTTGGACCGAGGCTTGATGATCGATATCCAGCAGTTTAGGCTGCTCGTGCCATCAGGAGACGTGGTAAGTGTGGCTCTTCCAGAAAAGTACCGGTCAAAGACACATTAGAGTACAGAATCAACTGAAAAAAACACCCTAACCCCCCCCCCCACCCTACCCCAACCCTGCACGGAGCTCCAGGGAGGAAAAATGATGCCTGCGAATCGTTAAATTCGGGCTGTTAATGGGGAGTATATCTTACTTCCCCTGAATGGATCTCTTCCTTCCTGACGCCGGGTGCGTTATGCTACACTCGGGGGCAGGACTCAGACTGAGAAATTCCCCAATGCCACTGAAGCTGCCTGCAGACCAGACCAGAGGAGAGGGGCACACAACTCTGTCCCATCCTGTGCTACAGCTGTCCATCCCCGTCCTCCACTGCTGCTCCCACGCCAATCTTCATCCCACCTCCGGCGGCACAGAGGACTGAAAAACAAGAAGACCAGGACCTGATCTGTCAACTCCCTCCCACCTGCTTCCTTAGTTTTTCTTTTTGCTCAGTGGATGAGTAGATTTTTCTCATCATTTTGCAATTTTTTTAACAATGTCTTGCTGTCTGTAACCTCCATGGACACAATCAACATTTCCCACATGTTCCCGATGAGACAGGCTAACTGAAATATCGGGGCGTCTTTCTGGTTCGACCCAGGTTCCTCCCAACCCATCACTGCTGCCGAGACCAGAAAAAGTTAGAGGCGACGTCTAATTATCTGGTCCGAAAGAGTGTCTGTGTGAGACATCAGCCCCAGCAGCCACCATGCCCGTCCGTATCATGTGCACCATCTCCTTCTCCTCCGCCGACGAGTCCGCCGCGGGCTCGTACATCGGCAGCCTCGACGACCACTACAAGCGGGTGGTGAGGGCAGGGGGGCCAGGAGAGGGCAAGGTAGTGTCCTACGAGGAGCGCTGCGACGGATTTGATGTGTACGAAGAGGAGGACGCCGTTGAGCTGGATGATCTCGCCACCTTCTTTGGGAGTTGCTCCCTGCACGGCACCAACCACATCTTTGTAGAAAGGAAGAAATTTGGTATCAGGCAGGGGCTGTGGGCACTCGTCTTCCTGCTGTCAGTATCGCTGTTCATCGTCCAGGTCGTGGACCGTGTCATCTACTTCTTGCAGTATGACCGCATCACCATGCTGGATGAGAGGGAAGCTAAGGAGCTGGTCTTCCCTGCCATCACTTTCTGCAACTACAACACGTTCCGCCGCTCCCAGATCAGCTACAGCGACCTGCTGTTCATGGGCCAGCTGCTGGGGTACGAGGACAGCATGGCCCCTGGGATCCCACTTGCCCCAGAGCCCGAACGCAAAGGAGCCCGCTTCAGCCTGGACGAGTTCTTCAATCGCACCCGGCACCGGATCGAGGACATGCTGCTGGACTGCAGATTCCGTGGCCGAAACTGTGGCACCGAGCAATTTCGAGAGGTGAGCGAGTGTGTGAATGCAGATGTGCGGATAACTTAGTTATGCACAAAGAAAGTTACGAAAGAACAGGGAAAGAAATATTCCCAAAGTAGTTGCCAGAAAATACCAACCAGAAAGATCAGGAATCAAGTCTTACAACTAGAAACTGCAACAAAACAGACAGGAGAGACAACTGAAATAATGTCCAATACTCATTTCTAATTATTATTTTTTTTGTTTAATATCTGTGGAGTTGGGGTCAGTGATGCTGCTTCAGAGTCTTAGGCTTTGGCCTAAAGTACAGCTCAGCCTCATGTCAAAGGTCAGCAAAGAGAGGTTTTCAAGGTGAACTTATCACATGCATATAAGTCCTGAGCTATGATTGTGCACAGGAAGTTAAGAAACACCCTTACTGTATTCATGCCCTGCGTTCCCATAACATATACATATATACATATACATATATACATATACATATAGCATTTAACGCTAACCAGTCCATTCTCCTTAACTATATATGTTAATATGCATCATAAATGTATCACTGGTATACCAGAAAAAAGCAACAAGCTGAATATTAAGCAGTAATAAGAATTACGAAGTCTTAATACTGTATGATTGCTAAAAAAAAGTTATTCATACGGCTAAGAGTTTGCATCGTATGCACACTTGCGGTTTTGTGCGATTTTAATTGCATCGTTTCTGTCTGCCAAAGCTGCATTTCCCTGCATTAGCAGACTACCCTCTTAGGCCCAGCCAGCATGGTGTTGACCACCCTGGGTTCTGTGTACCTCTGCGTACCTCTGTGTCCTTTGATTAGAGAAACATGCTGTCGTCTGAGGCAACAGGCCTTGACTCACGCAGTGACAAGATGTGAAAACATGAATAAATCTGTCTGGGGACAGATGTAAGATGTAAATCAAATATATGTTTAGCTGGAGAAAATTAATTATCATTAATTTGCTATATACATAGAGATAATCATTTACATTTACATTAAACTCTGGTGTAACATGAGAAAATACGTTCCACCATTTACAGATAAAAATATCCTGAATTCAGTTTTTAAGACTGCAGTAAAGCTGTTATATGTCATAACATATTCTCAAAGCTGAAAACTGCCCTTCCAAAGACTAGGTGTGAACAGGGGACTCCTGATTTACATTGAGAGCTATTTCTGCAAACAAAACAATCATGGAAGCTGCGTGTTTTGAGTTATAGATACAAATTGTTAACCTTGGAGAGGTAGGTGGAGTGGTAAAATTAAATCTCCTTTCACATCCAATTTGGAGCATGCCACGACAGTGCAGTACACATCGTCAGACGAATATTGTAATTTACGTGTATTAGCAAAATACAAACAATAAGTAATTTAACATGGTTGAACAAATTTCTAAATAGTATTATGTAAAATACTCTTTCGATCACTGTAAGTCACTTGCAGCTTGTGGGTGACGCATAGGTGACCACTGGTCTGAACCATCGTGCTCGGAAACGTCCTTCCCGCACCTGAGTCTTTTATTAAAATCTGCCCACCATTCAGACGTTCAGCCCCCTTTACCAAGCCATGGATCAGAGGGGGGGCATCGTGTCATGCAAGAGCATGCAGCAGCAGAGTATTTTGTTTCGATTTATGCTTGAATGCATCTGCATTTTTGCTCAAAGGGCAGCAGGGTCACACACAGACAATCCTGTAATTTCAGCGCTCTGTCCATTAGTCCGTCCATCTGGATGATTAATGGCTCCCATTGGTGAGTAGGATACAGGAATCACTAAACAGAAATCTCTGAGAATGCCACAGGCAAACTAACTGGGCTGCACTGCTGCAACTGAATATGCTCCATCCCCTTCTGTTTGAATGTCCTGGATCATCAGCATCCTGTTTTAATGCATCTGTGATTTATTTCCAGATTATTTACAAAATTGCTTGAGACATAAGTGAAATTCCTTTTACCGAAATAAAATATGCCGTCTAATTTGAAACAGATTCCAGTTCTCGGCTGTGAAGATCAGGCCCGGAGACCCTTTATAAAGTGGTATATTTCTGGCCGATGTGTTTTGAAGCCTCCCTCGGCCTGAATCAATGGCAGCAGAGCTGGCCGTCGGTAGAAGGGAAGGCTCACGTTTCTGTCCTTGGGCAGAATGTGATCCCCCCAGCGTACAGCAGAGATCCCACTTCCGAAGCAGCTTCCATTATGCGCGGCTCTGCTTTCATCCCCCGGCGAGCCTGGCCTTGTGTTATGTTTTGTTCCGCAGAGGTCTTGACTCCAAACGTTAACTTCCTCGAAGGGCACCATGAGCTGACTGGTGTGTGTGTGTGTGTGTGTGTGTGTGTAAGAGACGGAAACCCACAGTCCCTCACATTCTGCTATGACTTTTGCTCATCACTCTCTGTACACTTTCACAGAAGACATAACAACATTTCTCATCTGCTGCTGTGCTACATTCATCTATAATAGCTCTAGTAATGATTAACCTCTAATAGCACAGGTGTCAAGGTGGGTATCACTGTATCTAAGGATAGGGGTGTGAATCTCACACATGGCAGTCTGTGGAGTTTGCTAAATTGCTCAATTTCTGTGTGCGCCCAACCAAAATTTTGACAAATTTTATCGAGAGCTTCCCACCCCCTTCCCCCTCAAGATCACCATGACGCTTGGGCACGGGAGATGGGTAAATAATACTATAACGGCTTCTGTGTACAGTCAAGGCGCGGTAATGTTATTATACTATTATGTCTATCGATTATCCTTGATGCATTTTCTATTTAATGAAACAAACGCTTTGGCAGTTTGTCCTGTGAGCATCCGCCTCAAATCAGCGGCACACTTCCAGGCTGCGCACATTCAGCACCGCTCACCTCCACTCTTTTAGAGACGTCAACCACCGTCTCAGGGTCTACATAAATCCGTCCATCCATCCACATCGTGAAACCGCTTGTCCTCTTCGGGGTCACGGGTGTCGGGAACCTGAACATCAACATACACACAGTCAGTGGACGTTTCACTTCATTCGGTCCCTCAAAGGCAAGTTTTATTTGACACAATCAGGGGTGACCTCAGGGGGGGCGGAGGTAATGGGGGGAGTTTCACAGCTGGGGATTGAATTTAATTGGAGCAGGGACATACACAGGGGTGGCGTCATGGGGGCACTGGTCCCATCCGAAAATGATTTGTCTCCAGAGTGCCCCTCCTCTGCCAGTCCCTGATTCAGAACATCATTGGCTGGTGAAAAGGTTGGTCCCTCTTATGTCCCTTTCCTTAAAAGAGATCTGAGAATCCCCCCCGTGCTGGAAAAGGAGGAGGAGTAGGTGCAGGAGCCCCAGGCTGCTGATGGCCACACTCTGCCAGGTACATCCTGAGCCTGAGATAAAGAGAGGAGATGCAGGTAGCAATTTCATCTGAATGAAAGTGGAAATTGGAAGAAAACAACGGGAGACGGTCCGCAGAGGCGAGAGGGCTGGTCGATAGCTACGGCCCCTGTGTCAGGCAGAAGGAGCCCCTGGCACTGCTGGCGGCGCAGTCTCGGGGAAGGCACAGACGCCGGGAGGATGGCTGTGGCTGGCACACGCGGTCATCTCCAGCCAATCCGGGGGCGGGGGAGGAGCTCCAGGGCTGTCCGGAACTGAGCACTGTATTTTTGAGTGGTGGCCGCCGTGTGTGGTAGATAGTTTTCATAGGTTGCAGTCGGACCGTTGACCGAAAGGAGGATGATGGCGGTTAGAGCATGGATGGATGGACGGATGGGATGGAAATGTAATTATGTGTCATATTTTGTACAACGTTTCAGCCCTAAGTTTAATATTTTTATGCCGATAAGTCATGGTCATAGCTAAACTCTGTTATGTTTAATAGATCTCATATAACCCTTTATTGGATAAGGGCTTTGGAAAGGGGGTGTTCAATGAAAACAGCTTGATTAACTACTGTAAACACAGGCAATGTTATGTGATAAATCAACCTTATATTCTTAGAACGATGGCAAAGAAACTGTTAATAGCTCTTACTGTAGTATTTGCAAAAGCTCAGTTTGATGTGAGAAACAATTCAAATCGCACTTATGGCAGTTTTCGGAAAACCACCTTCTCAAATACACAGCCTTAGTCACGTAAACACAATTTTTTAGGACTTGTAGGCTTAAGTGCCCGCCATGCAAATTTCCAGCTATTTTATTCCAATTACTGTCTCTCTCCTGTCTTGCGGACCTGTATATAATTTGTACCTTTCATTCAGACAATACTTTTTTATGCGGGGCATTACTCAAAAGCTGCATTTATTGCACATTTAGGCCTACCTAAATCTAAATTGGAAAATTCTTTCAAAGCATCTGTTCCCTTGAATGAGTGCACGACCCAAAGGAGTCGCCATATTTGCACAGCGAACGTGACAGCAGACGAAAGTGAGATAAAGCTGCACTGTTTCCTGACATCTGCTCTTACGGCCCCTTGGCGGGAGGGTTGACGGGTTAGTGAGGTCTGTGCCCTTGTGCCGTAACTTGAGGTGCATCCGCATTGTTTAATCAAGGTTCCCGCCGAGGTCGCGTCGGTTGCTGACATCAGCAGCGCATTAAACATTTACCAGCCATGAGAAACTGATACCGCCTCTTCCACCCGAGCTCTTTTCACCTGCGGGTCTGTCTCCGAACCCTCCGGCAATACGTCTCCGGTTTTCGCCAAGTAATCGAAATGGCATAGGAAGGAGATGGTCATCCCAGAAAGAAAGGCATAATCGACATCAGCTTAAATATGGTGACAGATGAGATAATGGTGCGTGACAGATGAAATCGCTGATTCATTGAGATGCCAGACAGAGTCAGTAAGTAAGCAGGCAGAGGAGCATCTGTGCATCTGGTCCTCCTAAATCCAAAACACCTGACGTGTTTGAAAGAAAGATACTGTAGAGGCGTCAACAGCAATATTCAACTTTTATATTATTGCCAAAGGCAGTCCCCAAAATCTCAACGCCTCTTGACCTTACCTTTTTTTTAAAAAAAAAAAGAAAGAAACTGAGAGAAGTTGTTCAGTCTGTGAAAATGGACCCTATCAATTTTAGACTGTTCAGTTTACAGGGATAAAAATCACCCATTAGTTTACCATCCCTATCCTGGTCTTTGCTCACTTTCTCTCTGTCCCTCAGAAGGCTTTATTTCCATCTGCAGTTACAAAAAAAAAAATGCTTGTGATGCGTAACTTAGTGACAAGGAGAAATGTGTGTGAATAAATTGTGGGACAGTTGTACAACTTTGCCCAGACCGCTGGCTGGATGTTGTGAGTGTTAACATTAATTTTATGTATAAATAACTGCGGCACATTTACTTAGCCCAGATGCTCTCTGATTTTTCCAGACCATTTCACTTCAGCTGCTTATGACGAAATATGAGATCAGCTCCCTCTACAGGAAGTGCATATAAAGTCTGCCTGCTTTAAAGGCAGCTACAACTATGATGCATCCAATGATCTGAAATTGGATGAATCTGATACTTACCATGGATATAAATAGCTCACTGCCATCACAGTTCATAAACTATCACAAAAAAGCTAGTATCCGTGGGCTATAAGATGTGTGTAAAGATGGCGTTGCGTCTTCAGCTTTCTGCAAGATCTCTTAGGAATGTGCTGTCTGTAGTATCGATGTTTAGGTCCAAAACATCCGATAAAAATCGTCAGCAGACGTGCATCACACATTGCTCATAGGGATTAGCACGTAGTTTATCGTCTCGGCGCTTTAAATTGATGCCTCGTTGTAAATTACATATAACGACGCTTTGCCAAATGCAAATTCCTCTCCAGCGCAAATGATTCGGTCAGCGTCGGTAAATGAAGGCTTCGACTTTCCAATCTTAATCTCTTTTAAAGCGCAGAATGTCGTATTGCCATCCAAGAACCACGGATCGAACAGAAAACGATAAATTGAATTATTCTAAAGATAAACTCAATGGTCATGGGATGCCATTTTCTGTTAGGATTATTTTAAAACATTTGTGATTCATTTGTGTGACATTATTCACGATGATTCAACTGATTGTTTCTCACAACAGTAGATCGTTATAGTTGCGCACTGCGACGTCTGGGACCGATATTAACATGAGATGTCGAGCTGGGATCACCACGGCAACAGACAGGGAGACAGTTTCAATAATGAAGGGAATACAATTTGATTTCCTGCTGTCTAGAGGACAGGTTTTCCATACCGTGCCTGTGCTGCTGCTGGCAGTTAAAGGGGAGATAGTTGGAAACTGCATTAATATAAAAACAGCCAAGCTCCAAGCACAATGATAAATCGGAATAAAGTGACGCTCATGCGTCATTCGACGTTATTACAGTCTGGAAAAACAGCAGTAAAACAACAGAATAATTCACAGCATCCACATAATCCTTCCCATGTTACGGTGAAGGGGAAATGTTATTTTCTTTATTTTTAATCTGTTGTGCTCCATGTGTGTTTCAAATCAGGAGTTTTAATCAATAGATGCAAAACATTCACGTTCTTTTTAATCGAGTTTTATTCAAAAACATGAATTACAAATCGACGATTATCGCATTTCCACGTTTTCGGTTCCTTGTCAGTTTAGTGGTTCTGTGTTTAGTTACACTGTACCAGCATTCAAAACAAATTGTTTTAACCGTTCCTTGAAGTTCTTTGTACGCTTTGCATTCATGAAAAGTGCTTTTTAGTAATACTAAATGATCTATCCCTGTGCTTTATTGTTTATGTGCTGATGAGTTATTTGTTCAAGTGTCCAAAACAATGATTAATTGCTTGAGCGTTGTACATTATTTAGCTAAATCACCAAACATTGACATCAATGAGTTATTGGCGTGTTTTTACGTAGGAGGGAGAGGAACATCTTTTTGAGCCTTTAAGTGCTTTGTAAATTGTCACACATCGTGGTGTCGCCCTCTTGCCGGACGAGAAGGAGCCCCGGGGTCACAGGCCCCTCGCCACGGTGTTGCATTTGCTTTTCCTCACCACCGGAGGGCAGCGTTTTGCTAAGGATATTTGTCAGCAACGTCGAATAAGCGCGATCTACAAGTACAAGTGCATTTAGTTTGGGGTATCGTATGAGGACCAGCCTGAATGGTCATATTAAATATAACAATGATGCTGTGCCTGTGACCGGAAAGTCACCTTCTTAAATCCAAGGGAAGGCAGAGTGGTTTCACCATTGGATCTTTGAGCACGGTCCCTTACCTCCAATTGCTACAGGGACAGACCCTGCTTTTTTCAATTATGCACAGCACTTTAGAACGCTCCCCTTTTTGTAGATGCAATGTACAGACATTCATATAGGCCTGTTGAAAAACATGCAATATACAGATACCAGTTTAATAATAATTTCACTTCACCGTGCTTACATCCTTTCTTAGCTAATGGAGGTATACGTTTCGTGTCTACCGCCGTGCAAAGCGCTCACTGATTTATTCCCATTCAGGCAGTGGGAAGTTGATTGTCATCAGCAGTGGCGTGGGGGGGGGGGGTTCAGCTTCCAGACTTCATAGTGAGGATCGGTGAATAGAACGTGATTTAAACACTTCACTGTGGTGACTACAGCACAATCCCCAAACTTCTTCTCAGATACCCCTGCCTTGCTATATTTTTTATTACACCTCACCTTTTATTATTTTAATCAGATTGTTTGGTAATGGGGAAAAATACACAGGAGATGGGTGTGGGTCCGTATGGAGAAAATTGTCGTGCTCTTTACTGCAGGACGCGGCTGGTGCCAGCTGGATCCAAAGTATCCAGCAATAAGGGGAAGGCGCAGCAGCTAAAAAGCATTTTTATTGTACCGCTATATGCTGCCTATAGCTCTGGCTCTGTTCCAAGAAGTTAATAGGCGGGAGGTGGTACTCGCTGGTTGCGGTCCCTACTCGAATTCTGTTGATTTGTGCAAGTGCTTTTTAGTTTACAGCAGGGTCCGAGTAACAGCACATAATTGTTTTTGCAACTAACTAACTAATAACCAAGCCCTAGTTTAGCTACTAAACCAACGTTTATTTACGGCTTAATATAAAAAGTGCCGTGCCGATGGTCTGCAATACTACAGATGAAAAAAGCACTGGTTCAGTGAACTGATGAAAACATCAACGCTGTTTCGAGATAGTAGTGCATGCAGTGTATTGCCATTTACAGCCAATGGATAAAGGGTTAACCAGTTAGCGGTGTGGCGGCAATAATCCCACCGGTGTTGAGTTTCAGAACTTGGTTTCCATTATCACTACATCAGCAGTCAATCTCAGGAGGACAAAAAAACTTTCCGCAGTACTACAAAACTGTTCTTAGTCCAAGTCCGTTGAGCCGTTTGCCGCAGGCTACACCTCCATCTAGGCTGCTCGCTTTAGCTGGATAGTGCTCTGCGCAGGGTGTCAAAGCGCTGTCCCAGGTGCTGCCGGTGCTGAACGGACAGCAGCGATCTCAACCCCGTTCGGACATTTTATCATCTCTCACCTTGTGGTGGAAAAACAAATACTGTGTGTAAGGTGGTCTTGTCGTGTCATTAATGGCATGAGTTAGCAACTCCAAAGCATTTTGAGGCTGATTTAGAAAATAACTTTAGAGATTTCAAAGTTAAGGACTGTAACGATAAGTAGAAGAACTTCCGGGAAAGAATAAAAAATGCAGTTTTATGCGGTATCTAATACTGACGGCAGTTGCACGGAGCAGCAGCGTGATGCGCTAACTCTGTATGCTTTGGTTTTTCAGGACAGTGTCACCTGAGGGTGTAACATCTTTCTCCTAATGTTGTGTTTTTATAACATAAAACACACATTTCCTTAAATTGCGCAAAAAAGTGACTGTAATGCTTTGATGTTAATCTGTTTATACAAAAAGTCGAGGATGTATTCCGATATTTTTTCTAGTCTTGTGACATGTAAAATTACATTTTAGCTTTGTTTTATCTTTTCAATGCACTCTGCAACCTCGTCAATTTGTGTAACAGCAAATTGGCCAGGACTTCAAAAATAAGGTAACAAACAACTGTATCCTGCGGTTCCCGTGTCGGCTATCATACGGCTCAATTACTCCATTTCTAAGGTCTCTGGTGTCAATGTCGTATTTCCTTCCAACAGGAGCGACTAGAGTTAACATTCTTTGGAAAGGACTTCACTTTATTGCATAGTCCGTCCTATAGGCCTATAATTATACTTCCCGTTTGGGAGCGCTCGGCAGCACTGTATCCCGAAGGCCTGCTAGATATCAGGGTGTTTCTACATAAAACCGCGTACCGCATTGGCTAACCTCTTTTTAAATACCCAAGAGGGACTGCTCTGATATAACTAATTGAATTTTGAATTCATCTGCAGTAACAAATCCATCTTATAAATACAGCAAACCACGTACATGTCGCCTTAGAAGCGCTAGGTTACCAGTGCAATTATACCGCAAACGTAGGGTCATGAAGACCTGAAACATTCTGGATTTTATATCCCCAGTGATTTGACGAGGCCAGTCAAGTAGACGCCGCCACACGATCAAGCAGCTGCAGCCGCTTCTTTGAGGTGTAGCAAGCTTCAGCGAGGTGCTTAACTTCAATTGATCTAGTTAAAACGCCGTAAAATTAGACGGATAAAATGTCCAATTCGCTTTGCATAAAAGTGGCAGCCACGTAATTTAGCGAGCACGTGAAAAGCGTAAATGTGTGAGGAATAAACATGATCAAGCACTTTCTGCCTAAGTACCAATAACCCGTTATCGTCGCTTTACCGTGTATACGCGATGTTAATTTCTTTTTATATTCGAAGGTTGTTGAGCATATACACGCAACACTATGAAATAAAGGGGTCTTTATGTAACAGATTCCAGTGTCCACACGAGTTTCAATAATATATGATTTTTATTTAAAATAAATAAATGTGTCATCTGTAACTTTCTGATACAGGTACATGCCTACTTTATTATCTTCTGCTAAAAACTATGTATGGCTTTTTACAACAGGGTTTTTGTATTTGATCCTCTCGTTTGTTATATCATCGTACATCATAGGAAGTTTCTTCTGGCATATTTGGTTTGGTGCTTTGGAAATATAAAAGTCTATAGCTCAGATGATGAAATTGTCACGTGCTGGCTGAAATCCCCACGCCATGAACGAGACCCCAAAAAGTTTATTACTATTATCATTTTATTGCTCGGCGTAAAAATCACTAAGGGTTTTCGACTTTCAAATGCCATATGCAGTTATCTCCCCCACAACGCTAATTAAATGAAAACCATTTTGCCTGCAAGCATGAGGGTGAAATACTCTGACATGTATAGCATAATCCTGCATTTGGTATGTTTATTGTTTGTAAGAGTGAAAAGGTATAGGGACATCTCCTTGGAAATGATGTATAAATGACCTTGTGTTAGTGTGCTGAGCGTGTGCTTACGCTGGTTACAGCCATAATTTTATGATTACCTGACATCTTGTCTCTGCAGCCGTTTGTCATGCTGTTGGGGTGATTAAATGTTGCGATAACATCACTCACGTTCACAGTTTAGATTCCCTGAAGTGTCACTTTGCATGTTGCTTGTGGTCAGAGGGGGGGGGGGTCTTTCCTGTAACTAATGTATTCTCAAAAACCATTAGGTTATGGAATGAAGTCAAATTGAACTAAAATGCCCAAACAAAATATGCTATATTTCTCTGCTTGACCTGAGGTACGAGGGTTGTGTGTGTGTGTGTGTGTGTGCGCGCGCCTGTATATATCCGTGTGCCTGTACATTTGTGTATTTTCTTCGGCTCCTTGCTGCCCCCCTCTGACTAGCCGAAGGTAATGCTTCCATCTCTGCAGGCTCTGTGTGTTTCATTAGACCTGCTATTTATTCACATCTGACAGCTTCTAGAGATGTGCTCTGTCTCCATCAGCCATTGCTGTGTACAGCAGCGCAATAGGGGCTCTTGGGCAAGGCGAAGCCGGGGAGGAGAAGCACGAGCAAAACAAAAGAAATTTCACTTCACCTGGTAGTTTGACGTTCTTCCACACCGGAGCTGAATTATACCGGGGGGGGGGGGGGAGTCTCACACTGAATCCTTCATTCTCATACCTTCTGGTATCTCTGCTTCCAAACATCAGACCAAGACATACACGGTAAATTGTACCGCAGGATGCTCACCATGGCAGTGATGTTAGTCTGAAGAGACTGATTATAATTCTGCTTTTGGGAGGCAAACTGGTAGAAACTCCAAGATCCAAAATCTGGGGGAGGGGGCTTACAATATTTATCCTTAGATTCATCTGCAACCCTGTTTTGTTTTTTGTTTTTTTTACACTTAACTCCCCATGCACAATCAATGCTAAATGTGTGACCACCTATTTCCCACGTCACCCTGTATATGTCACCTGTCATATGATTCTCAGGCTTACCTAGAAAAAGTAATTTTGTGTATCTTGGAGACATTTAATTCTAAAGCAACTTGCCATTTAATTTGATTTTTAACTTGTATGTCTGGATTTGCTTTCAGAGAAATTCAAATTAAGCACTTTCTTAAGATTACAAATAGCAGACTCGGCTCTCATTTGGGAATACACACAAATGAAACATTTCAGCATGATGTGTGTGCATTGTTTGTGGCCTGTCTAAAGGAATCAGACAATTGTGATTTATGGCACATCTTTTGTCAACATCTGGGAAATAAGGCTTTCAAATGGCCTCTATCTGGATTCAGGTGGAGTAAGTGATACGGGGGCGTGTGTTTATAACCGGAGCCGTTCCGCACCAACTTCTCGGCTGTCTGACTTTCTGCCTGTCAGGATTAATGAGAGCGCAGCCAGCATGAAACAGCAGCAGCTTAAGGCAGGTGGTAGCAGGCGACTTTGTAAGACGGAAGAGGCGCGTGGAAAACAACCACGCGCGTCCTCCCGTTTCCCTTCCCTTTGTTTTCTTAACCTACGCCTCTCACGTAACGTGCCATCTGTCAGAGTACAACCTGCCCCTGTTGCCGCGGTTACAGATTTTTGCCGGGCATGCCAGCTGGCTGGGACAGTGACTCACCACCGCGAACCCGCCGTTGCAAAGTCAGTACAGGGCTCGCATTTACCTTACCGCTCTGAGGGACGTACCGGGCAGGTTATCAGGAGTGTGACTCTGGGAATTCTTCTTCTGAGTACCGCCTGAAGTCCCCCCCAGCTGTCTCCCAGACTGATGACTCCATTGTAATGCCATTTCCCAATCTTCAGTGTAGTATTGTGTCTTGATCTGCTCGATCTTCACCGCTAGTCGTCCTACTGGGAGTCACTGTGTTTGCTTGGCTGGCAGTTTGATCAGTATAACCTGATGGATATTTTGCCGGAGCCATTCAATCAAAGCTCTTGGCTCACCGGGGACTGAAAGCAGGGCCGGCCAGTCATGGCGGTGACACGGGCAGTCGCCTAGGGCGGCAGCTTCTGAGGGAGTGCCGACTTAGCCGGTCGATTTCGGCGAGGTGCACACTGTCCAAGACAAAGTGGAATTGACTTTGCGGTTTGTGCATCGCCGGAACAGAATAACCATGCAATGTGGGGCAGTAATTTCACTTTGTCTCAGGCACAAGATGAAGAGCAACATTTCGAAAATGAGTAAAGATTGTTAATATAACCATCAAGCGACTGTTGTTAATCGCACACACAAGCATATTGCAATAAAATGATTTTACAGTTTGTACATTCGGTATATAATTTAAATGTGAATTATTAATCTTTGCACGTACCATTCTCCCATTGGGGTATCTAAATAAGCACAATTAAAGTTAACTTGATTATTGTTATTGTTCGCGCTTTTATTTTGAAGTCAGCGGGGGGCGAAGCATCAGCGGTGATGCCTGCCTTGTGCGCCTGATGGGCTTGGACCTGCCATCATAGCGAAATCCCATTGCAGTCAAATATAGATTGTAACCTTACAAGCAAGGCTTTGGTTCTGGGCTCTGAACCAGCATGCCGCATGCTGTAACATTGTGAGATGAAACATCCACCAATCTTTGGGACCGTAACGGGTAGGAATGACAGCTTAGCTTTGCAGTTCTGTCGCCCCGGGATCACCCTGCTCTGTCAGCACGCACAGACACAAACATACACAAAATCTCAATGCATGGGCAGAAAATATGAGAATACTGTAGAGGCTCAGACTGAGTATATCTTGAAGTATAAGCATTTTAAGCTACCCCATTCTCCCTGGTCAATTCTGTATGTATGTGTGTGAGCGTGCTATCATTAAAAAATAATCACCTACATTCAATCAAGATTCCTTGTGAGCTCATTCGAAAAGGTGGCGGCCTTTGAATTTAATTTTTAACGTGGGTGCGTCTTTGGCTCTGTAGGTAGTGCAGATTCCTCAGACCCACAGGGTTTGGGGTTTGATTGTCTGCTCTGTGTGTGTGTGTGTGTGTGTGTGTGTGTGTAAATGTCCTCTGGGAAGGATTGGAATCCCCAGCCCTGTCCCATGTACTGCCAGAAATAGTGTCCATTCCCTCCCACACATACATGCATCTGACAAGAATAAGCAGTTGGGGAATTATTATTTAATACAATAATAATTACTGGAGAACCTACTCTCCCCTTGTCAGTAACTGTGAAAACGCAGGTACTTTGAATAGGTTTGTTATTCCTAATTTAAAATGATGAATGAACCAAGACAATCTACAGAGCACGCAAAGGAGATGCTTTTTGAGTAGGCGACTGAATTTTCTGGATTTGTCATTTGACAAGGGTAGCAGCTGTTTTTCTTCAAATCTCTATCTTACGAATAAAACACTTCATTTTTAGTTTGAGACTGAAACACACTGGATCATTTGGGTTTTTTGACTGGAATTCCATTCTTCTGCTTTTACATTACTGCCATTTTCAACCGTAACGTTTTACAGCCAATCATCTAATTCCTTCTTTTTGTGAAATATTTAAATGAGCCCGTCTATTCTATGGATGAACACCAGGGGGCAGGATAATCAGTTTAATGGTTCAGCTAAGAACGCAGTTCGTCAGTGTTTGATTAAAATTGACACCATGCTGGCTCATAAGCATTTCAGGTTGAAGATTGCTGTTTAAAGGGTACATTGTTATTTTTATAGATGGAAAAACACTGGCTGTTGGCTTTTCTATATGCTTCAGAATACAGAATCCTTTTAAGAAATCTCTCAATTCAGGCTACATTCAGATGAAATGCTCTAAGCAGCACGTCTGCATAGGTGCCCCCTTCCAACCAACACCAACCAGTAATTTTTACTCTTTTATATAAAAATGAATGTAGCTTAATTATTCCATTTAAGTATGCAGCAGTCTTTCTGGACCTTGATATGGCAACTGGTACAAAGAAATTTGTGTCCCTAATTACTGCACCTTCTACCAGTATTCAAAGCACTGCGCCGATTAACGACCCATCAAAGCCAAACTCAATGCAACACCTGTAATAAGGTTGACAAAGTTAAATGATTGATACAGATGCCCCAGGTGTGTCAGATGTTCAGCCCCCCAGGTGTGTCAGATGTTCAGCCCCCCCAGGTGTGTCAGATGTTCAGCCCCCCAGGTGCCATTCTTTGCCTGAATAGGGCCTTTTGGGGACAAATATCATGGAAGCAGCCAGAGCCCATTTTCTCTGGTCTGGATTCTTTCTTCTGCTTTTCCCACAGTAACAGAAAAGCTAAGTGTTTCTTTCCAGCCTCACATGATAATTAATCATAATGATCCTGCTAATAGAAACACTATAGAATATTAATTGAAATTCGCTACAGGCTGATGTTTCCCTTTTGTGCGGATCGTTACCCCCTTGGTGGAATATCTCATTCCGCTCTTTAATCTGGACTGGAGTTTGGAGGAGACCGGCACGTAAATTTTAGCGAAGGGGAACTTATTGTCACACGACGCGAATAGTTAGAGGTCCTGTGCAGGTGCAGGAGGAGATTATGTCCTGTTAAGTTATTTTTTGTTTCCCTGAACTGAACTGATGTCATCCTAAGTCATCACTCAGTAAGTTGTTTCACTTAAAGGATGCGTGAGTTAAATTTAAACGCAGGTTTTTCGCCTACAAACCGAAATTTTGTATTTCTGTTTGCACCTGAAAGTGTTAAAATTGGACGGTCCCGTTTTATCTATCCGGAGGAAGGCCAGAGTCTCCCCTGTGAGTCTGGCATTGAGAAAAGCTTTAGAATACCATATATCTGCTCCTAGGTTTACGTCTGGGGCCATTGGGAATAGATACTGTAGACAGTGTGCTATAAATTATGGGATTTTAGGGTTTACTAGCCATGCTAGTGTCCCATTTCAAATGTGTGAATATGAATATCGAATCTGGATAATATTTGTCACTTACGCGTATGGTATTTAAATATTCATTTTAATATGGAAATGTGTAAACATCTAAGCAACTGTTGATATGAGGCCAGTCAGTATGTTATCTAGCAAGAGAATTACATTAATCGGTATGCTTAAATGTAATTCATTATGTCATGTATATAAACAAACATCTATAATGTGTCTTCCGTTTCAGAATCTTTAGAATTGGAATCGTTATTGCCACATGACCAGTGCCAGTGGATTTTTTTTTTACCCAGATTGCACTGCTATTAGGGACATTGTAGTGAACAGAAACTCGGAAACCCAGAATGAGGTACACAGGGGCTTTAATTCGGGGGACAGGCGAACAGAACTGGAATTGCCAGGTCGGTTCGGAGTCGGGGTCGCAGAGCAAGAGAACTCAGTCCTACACAGAACACTTCGGACAGGAGGCGGGCGTCAGTGTCGGGGAGGTTTCTCACAAAACTAATCCATTAAAGACAGAGGTGGAAAGTTCAGGTCCAAAAAGTACAAACCCACACCAACTGATTTCAGTACTCTGTGACTGTGACTGTTTATACTCCACCTCTGTCTTTAATGGATCACTTTTGTGAGTAACTTCCCCAACATTGTTGGTCTGAGGGGAACAGGATCGGGACAGAACTGGAGTAAGTCAGGCAGGCAGGCAGGATGGGTCAGGGCTAAGCAGAGGACATAAGGAAGAACGCTCAGTAAGTCTGATCAGAATCAACAATACCGCACACTGAATGAGAGGCAGGACAGGGATTAAGTACAGGACACAAAACACAGAGCGGAGAGGAGTAAATGAAAAATACAGTATGCAATAATATGGTGGTTCGTGCAGATTTAAGTAATGGGATTCTGAAATTTGACACAGGTACATATGCTGCATGACATTCATGACATACAGTGTGCGAGCAGAATGTCAGGAGACTGCTGCTGTAAATGTACGTGATGAAATGGTGTGAATTGTGCATTGTTCATTATAAGCAGAGGGACGTACTGAATAGTGATAGTACTGTATATGACTGTTTTAGGAAGTAGTTTTGGTTGCATAGTAAAAATATATATTTATATTTACTTACAACCCTGTTTTCAAAAAAGGTGATGTGTAAAATGTGGTAAAATGTAAATAAAAACACAATACAATACAAAAGAATACAATAAATACCCATATTTAATTGAAAGTAGAACAAAGACAGCATATTATATGTTGAAACATTTGTATTGTTTTATTACAAATACGGGTTCACATTGACGGTGCATGTTTACCACTGTGTCACATCACCTGTTCTTTTAATAACACTGTAAATATTTGGGAACTGGGAAATGTTGTCCCATTCTTGCCTGATATAGGATTTCTGCTATGGATTGCGTCCGGGAAAGCAGCACAAAAACCATGTAATCGGGGTTTTAGTTAGGGAAACACAAAATCGCAGGACTAAATGCGAACAAACATCAATGACCGGACAGGGGTGAGACGGACACGAAAGCACTAAATACAAGAACCAATTAACAATGACTAGAAACAACTGAGAACACACGAGATTCCACATGAGGTAAGAAGGGGGCGTGGCACACAGGAGGATTATAGGAGCAGGTAATGACAGATTTCAGTTTGGGCTCTCCTTTTTCAGATTTTTTCATTTCATGATGCGCTGAATGTTTTCAATGGGTGACATTATAAGCTGTTTATGTATATGCCAGTATACCATAAGAACATGAACACAACAGCATTCCCCTCCATTGCTCAAACTCACTTCTTGAATTATTCATTTAAAAAACAGGTTTTAAAAAGACAGCCCTCATGTGTCATTCAAAAGAAACATGTGAAAACGTGTCGAATTGCTAAATATCTGCAATAAACGTTATTCGATTAGATTATTGTAGTGAACAGAAACTCGGAAACCCAGAATGAGCAACCACAAGAGCTTGGTCTATCGGTAGTCTTCAAAGTGCCAACGTAGATCACGGAAAGATCGCTTATAATGTTGTGCCTATTGTGCACAATATTACTCAGTGAGATAGTGTGGTGTCTTTCCATTCTGATGCACAGCAACTGAACAGAATAATTGTTTTTTTCCCACTTCATAATTTTCGAAATAATTCCTCACGTCTGCAGTTGCTCAGCTTGATCAAATCACGAAACGTATGAGTATGATGCCCTACACCAGGGGTGTCAAACTCCAGTCCTGGGGGGCTGAGTCCTACACAGTTTTTGGTTCACACTCATTTAACACACCTGATTCTACTCCTTGTGCTAATTACCACACAGCTCTTGAGCTGAATTATTTGTGGTGGAAGGGGGAAAGGACTAAGCTACACAGGGCTCCGGCCTTTCCGGGACTAGAGTTTGAGACCCCCCGCTCTACACCAACTTGGCAGTGAGTGTGGGTGGGGCAATAGTGAGTGGGAGGGGTTTATGGTTAGGCTTTGGGTTAGGGCAGGGGTGGGCAGTCTTATCCTTAAAGGGCCGGTGTGTTTGCAGGTTTTTGGGATAACCTGTAGGTCAGCTGTTCAAACCCAGGTGTGAGGACTCTTCAG
>JAABNX020000143.1:2943536-2956010 GCA_015163995.2 Mormyrus lacerda
CCCCCCCCCCCCCCCCCCCCCCCCCCAGTGCAGCTTGCCGCGGAATCAATAGATAAATATTGTAAGCCCCCCCTGGTTTTGATCTTCGAGTTTCTAACAGTTTGCCTCCCCGTCAGAATCAGACTCCTAAGGCTAACGTTGCTGTCATGGTGTGTATCCTGCGGGACTTGTGCACTTTACGCACGTGGTTCATCCGATGTGTGGATGCAGAGATACCAGGCGGTATGAGAATGAAGAGGCTCAGTGTGAGACTCTACCAGCTGCTGCCCAACAGCCCTCTATTCCAAGGCCACCAACACCCCCCCATCCTGGTTACCACAGCAACTCTCGCTAGCTTCAGCCTTCTCTGTTTATCTTCATTTTTTTGTAATTCTCTCATCTTTATCGTTTTGTAACAATTTCAAATCAATGCCGTTTTGGCGATTTACCGAATGCCTTTGAGAAGCTATTTGTGCTTTTGTCATTCACGCACAGCTATTTTGAGTTCAGACAGTTTATTGGCTTTTATTTTTATATGAAGAAATGGCCCTGAAGGTTACGTTGAAATTATGCATAGAAAATAATGTTTGAAAGCTATGTGAAATAGTGGATGATTTACGAACTTTGTAGTCATAGTAACGCTCAGCTGCTTTTCTAGTCATTTGTTCAATTCTGGCGGAGACTGGGGACAATTAATTGATACGAGTAAAATGTGACCTTTATTTTACCGTCAGCATTGTTTGTCATCAGTTGCTTTATTGTTTTTGTTTTTCAATTTCGTTGACTTTGTTAATTTTTTGTGTGTTTTTATGTCAGAACAATAAAACATGTGAGTCACAATGTCGCTTAAACAACCCAGCAGTCTAAGAAATGAATCTGAGGTCTAGTATTTTCTATGAATACGCTTCTTTTTTTTCTTCGCTCTGAAGTCATTGTCAATGAGCTCTCGTGGCAGAATGTCATTCCCCATTCCACTTCGGCGGTTATGCTTTGAAAAGGTCAGATTTCATTTTATTCTGCTGACGTAACCCCCTGTGATTACATGAAAACATACAAAGAGCTGATAAGGGCAGGATCTCATTTCGCAGCCGTGTTCAGATGTAAAGGGTGTTCCTCCTTGCTCCTCTAATAGGGCTTATTGCATTCTGTTGTAAGATTCATTTTGCTCATTGTAAATTGACCAAATCTGGCCCCTGTAAGGTCTATCCTACCTTAAATGTTTGGTTGCAGAACTGAGATAAAAGTCAGTACCTTAAGTATACATGCACTATTTCCACACAAACCTTATTTTCTTACATGTGACCAGTTTAATATATTTGGGTTGCTCGGTCTGGACTGCACCTGGCAGCCTTTTAGTTAGTGCTTGTTCTTAACACATCCATCTGTTTTTTATGACCACTTGTCCTACTCAGGGTCGCGGGGGGTCCAGAGCCTATTCCGGAGGCTACGAGGCAAGACAGGGAACCCTTCGGCATGGGGCATCAGCACATCGCCGGGCACAATGACATGGGCAATTTGGGCAATCAGCCTCAGTATGTTATTGGACTGTGGGGGAAAACCAGAGTACCTGGAGGAAACCCCACAATGACACGGGGAGAACATGCAAACTCCACAACCATGGAACCAAGGCGGAGAGACTCACATCCCGGTCCAGTGGTAACCACTGCACATGCACTGAACATGCCACCCTTGTTCTTAACCACAAATTTAAAAAAAAAATCAAATTTACATACTGTATAAAGGTAGCTGCTCAGTAGAACCTCTGTTCATTGTTATTAGTATTAGTATACTACTAAAAATATATATTTGGTCTTTGTTTTCATCTTCTTCACATCACTTTTCCTGGCGAATGTTGTGTTGGCAGCATTCTAAGCATGTCAGAACAGGCTTCTCTTACCAAGGCATTGGGCTCCAGTTCGTTCTGAGGGATGCCCAGATGTTCCCAAGATAGCTAGGAGATTTAGTCCCTCCCGCACGTCCTGGGTTTGCCCCAAGCTCCAGTGGGAGATGCCCAGAACAGCTTCCATCCAGTGGCATCCTTAAAAGATGCTTGAATCTCCTCAGTTGACTCGCATTGATTTGGCACAGTAGCAGCTTCATTTCAAGGTCTCTCGGGATTTTCTGAAATCCTCACATTATCACAAAGAGCAAGCAAAGCAATCGTGAGAGAAACCTCCTTTCAGCTGCTCGTATTCCCTTCTACCCACAGTTCTTGACCACAAGGGAAGATACGGACATGTGGTGGCAAACTGTGAGCTTCTGTGAATAAGAGTATTTAACTCCGTAGCTAAAGGCAGACTCCCCCCTACCCCCACCCGAAAGGAGCGATCCACTCTTTTTCAAGAGATCGCCATGGCCTCAGATTTGGAAGTGTTGATTCCCATCCCTGCCACTTCACACTCAGTGTAAAATTGTTCAGGTGCAAGGTCGTGGTTGGTTGATCTGCATATGGACAAAATTATTTATTATTAATAATAAAAATAAATATCGATACGTAATTGATCCCCATGGGGAAATTGTCTTTACGCCTCCCTCAACTTTCTCTTTATCGTAGAGTAAGTTGTCGGCGAATTAGGACACACCTCGCAATCATTGAATTCAGCGGTTTCATTCCGACAC
Organism: Mormyrus lacerda; assembly: GCA_015163995.2. Classification (NCBI taxonomy): domain Eukaryota; kingdom Metazoa; phylum Chordata; class Actinopteri; order Osteoglossiformes; family Mormyridae; genus Mormyrus; species Mormyrus lacerda. Next base: position 2,946,135 of record JAABNX020000143.1, read on the forward strand.
ATTTTCACAGGTGATGATTACTCAGTGAATTCAAGTATGACACTGTCATAGGATGCCACCTTTCCAATAAGTCAATTTATGACATTTCTTCACTGCTAGATATTTGACGGTCAACTGAAAATGGTATTATTGCAAAGTGGAAGTTTTTAGGAACAGCGAAAACTCTTCCACAAAGTAGCAGGACCACGTAAAGTAACAGAGAGGGGTCTCCAAGTACTGAGACGCATAGTGCGTAAAATACGCCAACGCTCTGTTGACTCAGTAACTGCAGAGTTCCAACCTTCGTCTGGCATTATCCCCGGCACAAAAACTGTGCGCCGAGAGCTTCGTGGAATGGGCTTCCATGGCCAAGCAGCTGCATGCAAGCCTCACATCGGCAAGCGCAATGCCAAGCGTCAGATGGATTGGTGTGAAGCAGGCCGCCACTGGACTCTGGAAATGTGACGATTCACGCTTCTCTGTCTGGCAGTCTGATGGATGAGTCTGGGTTTGGCAGATGCCAGGAGAACTTTACCTGCATGACTGCATGGTGCCAACTGTAAAGTTTGATGGAGGAAGGATTAGAGGTGTACCAATACTGATATTTGGATCGGTATTGGTGCAGATCCAGACCTATTTGATGGATCCGGTATCGGCCATGCATGACTGAACCACATCCAATACTTACTTATTTAGTTTTTGGCAATCAACCGCATGACAGCTCCTTCCCATTTTACATGTGTTTTTTTGCGGCATTCAAATCGAACGCTTTCACTACCCCTCAGTCTTTTTGCTACTCAGTGGGTGTGAGCATAGTGACTTCCGCCTGCTGTGACGTCATGCGCGTACCCTTCATAGTACGAGGAGCGTAAAATAAGACTTGACGATCTGGGAGTATTATACGCTTTTAACAGAAACCAGTAGCACAGCGATTTGCAATCTATGTAAAATAATGTTTTGAGGTGGGAAAATGGGCAATCCCATTTAACAAAGCTCACACAACTGCAAGACAAAGCAAAGCAATGGATGATTTGGGAGTCGCGAACTTAATTGGACTGTTTTGCGAACTCGCTGCAGCTTATGATACGAGAGGGTCTACCATCGCAACAAAAGTGTAACTGCGCTGACGCCAATGGGTATAAAAACTGTTAAAATTTTAATTATTCGCCACTTGTGTATACATGCTTTGAAGATATTCATATTAAACTGCAAATGCCTCAATTACGCTTAAAACAAACGAGGTGAAACAGTACGTTATGTATGTTTGTAGTAGCCTAATTAAATATTTTTTGTCATACATTTTTTCCATCCGTATTTACTAGCTTAAAAAATATATATAAAGTATAACTAAGTACAAAGAGCTCTTGTATCGGAATCTGTATCGGTATCGGCAGTCGTGTATCGGAATCAATGTCCCAACACTTTTGTCCTTATGGTGTTGCCGGGATGGCCACGTTTAGTCGTCTGTAGTCGCCTTCCAGCTATGGATGCAGTTTAATATTCAGTTCAATTCAGTTTATTTTTATATAGCGCCCTTCACAACAGAGTTGTCCCAAGGCGCTTTACATGGGTGTAATATCCTTTCAGTGAAAAACAAAAACAGGAATGGGGACACGACACACCATTGCTGGAGATCAACACCCATTCCAAATTACTTTTATTTTGTACCAGACACAACTTCTGCTACATCACACAAGTGTCCACAGACACATCGGATGACACAACTGTAAAGTCAAGACATTTGGTCTAGGGTGCTCTGGTACCATGTAACACTCATGCTTGAGAGTTTTTCTCTCTGCAACTCAAAGCCACATACTGTAGAGGCCATCCTCTTGTCCACTGGGAAAAATACCACTTGCATACCCTCAGCCTGGGAGTTGTGAATAACCACACATGTCTAGTATCATGGGAAACTCCAGAGTAGGAAGGATACTCCTGATGAATAGGTCTGGTTTCAGAGCTCCACTCTGTGTGGAGATCAAGCCATCTATTTAATGCTGATAGTTTTGCATCTACAGCACTAATTTCCATTGCTTTGATCCATCTGGATCCTTTCTGCTCATGCTTACTACCAAAATAGCATTGCATCTTACCCCCCACCTTGGCCCCACACAGTCATTTCCGGTTCTGCCTGGTTGCATGATGTGGGTGGTCCTGGCCACTAGATATTCAACAGCAATGGTTATGGTCACGCACTGTGGATTGTTAAAGCATGCAGACCCCCCCCCACCATGCCAAAATCATGAACCTTCGAGGGGTTGTAATCTTTTTCCTTGTTAAAACACTGCTTCTTATTTCAAACCTTGCAAATGCTAGCATTTAAGCAGCTTATGAAGGCATTAGTAATAGTTATAGTAATAGTAATTACAACTTTATGGATCCCCGTGGGGAAATTGTTTTTTACGCCTCCCTCAACTTGCTCTTTGTAGAGCAATCTGTATGCGAAGGGCAGCCGCCTGTTGGGGCGCCCAGGGAGCCGGGGGTTAAGGGCCTTGCACAAGGCTGGGCTTAGCCCACTGAGCCACACACTGCCCCCTAATAAAAGATGGCAGAGGTCTATACACTATACGGAAGTCTATACAGAGGTCTATACTGGGTCTACACACTGTCTGAGCTCCAGACTCATAGGAGGGGGAAGATGTTTTTACGATCAGGGTGCTGAAGTTGAATCGGTTAATAGTCTTTGTTGTTTTTTTGTGTTTTTGTATAACTGGTAGCTATCAACAGCTAGCAACAAGATAACAAACATGAAAACATGGGCTGGCTACAACCAATATCACTGCATTGCGAGATAAACATGATGCTGTATTTTTCTTTGCCAAAAACTATAGCCATGGGTATACTGACTGATGTACTGTGACACTGCATTACCACCAGCAACCAGAGAGGGTGCTGAGGTACCCTACATCCAGTGCTACTGTCCGAACATTTGTAATTGTACAGTTTATAGAGCGAGTGACAGACTCTGTGCCCAGTTTAATACACTTAATATATTCATTACCTTCTCTGCTTTTCGTGCTTCTATGAGGCAATATTCAGCCTGAGTCAAGGAGACACTGGGATAATATAGATTAACAAGGATCCACTTTTCACACCAGGAATTTTAAAAGCACAGTAATAATGCTGGGGGGCAGCAAATGTGTCCTCTGTGTGATTAAGGAGGCGCACAAACAGGCTCTTCCAGCCTGGCGCAGCATGAATGACGCACATCTGGTAATGATTAATCCACACACAAAGAACTCCCGTGCTTTTTAAAACAGATTTTAAATTAACCAATGTCCTTTGTCCTCACATTATTTATAGACTCGCTTGCTTGCTTTGAACTTCATTATTAAAATGTGTTAAGGACTGAGGAAAAAATTCCAAATAAGTACTTTCCACTTTCTGAGGTGTTTTGGCATAATGTCTGTCAAATTGTGGCTAAATATTGCTAAATGTACCATCATATAACTTGACGTGGTTAATCTTGCTGTTGTTGTAACATCACATTACTGTAAATTAATTGTATTTAAACTTGATGCAGTGTGACTTTTATCGATTTTTTACGTTAATTTGAAGAATTAGATCCATTTGAAAACCTGTAGTGCACAAAAACAAAAGGATAATTAATGCAACGTGTGGCTCTGCTGGTTAATACTCATGACTGGAAGGTTGTTGGGTCGAATCCTGACTCACAGAGTGATTTCATTGTTGGACCCTTGACAGAGGCCCTTAATCCCAATTGCTCCAGGGCCTGTCAGACCCTGCTCTCCCAACTCTGTGTCACTGGATAAAAGCATCTGCTGAAATAATAATTGTAATGAAAAGTTTGGTAAATGATGGTGCCACTTAGCCAAATTAAAATGGCCACTACAGCAGTGAGGCAGCACACCTGAATATATCAGCGCCTCACTGTGTTGGTGCTGGTGCTGACTTGCCCGATTGCTGATTTTTCTTCTTCTCGTTGCATTAGATTTTCACCCGATATGGCAAGTGCTACACCTTCAACTCTGGGCTAGATGGACGCCCTCTCCTAATCACCACAAAGGGCGGGACAGGGAATGGCCTGGAGATAATGTTGGACATTCAGCAGGATGAATACCTGCCTGTCTGGGGCGAAACAGGTGAGCGTCATGTGGCCCAGAGAGACCTCATTGTCCCTTCTGAACTGTCCTCTCTTTGTTGGTCCTTTTTACGCCATGTTTCTCTATCTGCTGTTATAGATGTTCCCAACATCTATTCATCTTCCATAGCCTCTTATCCAGTATATGGTGAGTGAGTTGGTCCATCAGAGGGCACGTGGCTGGGTGCGTAGGTCCATCAGAGGGCACGTGGCTGGGCGCGTAGATCCATCAGAGGGCAATGTGACTGGGCGAGTAGGTCCATCAGAGGGCACGTGACTGGGCGCGTAGGTCCATCAGAGGGCACGTGACTGGGCGCGTAGGTCCATCAGAGGGCACATGCTGACTCATACTATGAGCATTTTAGACACGGATTCACCTAACTGCCTCTGTCTGGACGAGGGGAGGAAATCGGGAAAGGAAATCCACAGTGACATAGATAGAATATGTAAACAGGTGGGGGGGGGTGGCAGGAATTGAACCCACAAACAAGGAGCTAGGAGGCTGTGGGGCTACCTACCGAACCACCAAATTAACAACAACATCTGCATATAGGGTCTCGTTGGGGGGAGTTTGCCAGCTGGATGTTAAGGTGAGATAAGGGTGGGGAGGGGGTTCAGTCTTTGAGATCCGCCTGTCAGAGAAGACGGATTTACAGATAATCCCAATTTGCCAGCTGTCGAAACATTGGCCATTTAATTTACGTTTATTCACACAGAAATGTGACCACGGGTCAGTCACGCTCACTCATGCACACTGACACCCGCAGTGGGAGCCGCTCAAAAGGTCTCACCCGTACGGACAGGGGTGAACTGTGCCGAACATGGCCATGTCTGCGCACTGCCCATTGTACGCATTTCGTCATAGCTGTGCCCGATAATTGAAAATAGGTGCAATAAGGACATTGCACATTTGGTGACCAGGAGGGAAAAAGGGAATTTAGAATCACCAAGGGAGAATCCACCCCCCCACCAAGGACTGTCTTTCAAAAAGGATCACAGTGATTTCTACAGTAATTCCCCCCTCCTGTATGAAAAAGGCGGCACTTTCAGTCTGTCCTGTGTCCTGTAAAGATCCAGTAACGGCAAATCCAGACTCAGACAACATCTGTGGTCTGTCACATGACCCCCTTCATCACTTTGCTTGCTATTCTTGTGGTTCATACACAAGGCAACAGAAAGACTTTTCCGGCGTTTTCTCTGTGTGTTACCTCCCGCAGACGAGACGTCATTCGAGGCCGGGATCAAAGTCCAGATCCACAGCCAGGACGAGCCGCCTTTCATCGACCAGCTGGGCTTCGGGGTGGCGCCCGGTTTCCAGACCTTCGTGTCCTGTCAGGAGCAGCGGGTAGGCTGGGGGGAGGGGCAGAGGGTGTGAAGGAGGGTGTGGTGGGGGGAGTAAAAGATGGCTGCAGGTTTGAGAAAGGCCTGACTGCGCCAGTAAACCCATGCAGCTGCGTGACTGAAAACAAGAAGAGACTGTGTACAGGTGCATATGCAGAGGCGGGGCCAGAGGGACACTGCTGGAAGCTGAATGGCTCCCAGAGTGCCCCCTCCCCTGTCAGTCACCAATTTAAAACATACCATTGGTTAATGTTAAGGTTGGCCCCTCATATGAATTATGGGCCTTCTTATACTTTCCACTTAAAATTATAGAATCACCCCTGACTGTTTGTGTCATTTAGGCTCTACAGGGTGTGACTAGGCTGTGCAGATCCAGATGATTGTTTAATAGTCACCCTCACAGCTGTAGCTCATGATTTCACCCCACATCTGGCATCTGACTGTAAAAAAACTACAGAGGAAAAATGATGTGAGTTTAAACCAACGAAAGGTCGATCCCGTGTGTTTGACTGTCGGAAGTGCCAGACAGGAAGTTTCTGGAAGTCTTTGCCGCTATCCGATAGCGCTTGGATTAGCCAATAGGATAGCTCTTCCTCAAGATGCTGCCCTGTGTGACAAAATGGGATGAGGAGGGGTATAAATGTCTGCAGCGAGCTCATCGGAATATCCCAGGAAGCCCCCGGGGGGGTCACCGGTGTGTGACGGTGGGCGTGAGGCTTTTACGAGAAAAAGCAAAAGTGTTAATCTTCACATGAAAAGGTACAGCCTTTCTATCCATTAGCCTTTCTATTAAATTATCAACAGCTTTATTAGCTGCCCCCCTTCCCACTTCCCACGCTCTCTGCAGACACTTACACCGTCTCAGCACAGGATTCTTTGGTTAACATGATTACTGTGGAAGATGAGGATGGTAGCTTTAGTTAAATAATTTTAAAAATTGCCTTTTAGATGAAAAAAATTGCTATTCGCATTAAAGAACGACCCATCGAAATGAGGGCTGCATGACATTGGAAAATTATCAAAAAGGGAGTCGAAAATGTGTTTGAAATAAACCAACTAAATAAAGCTTGTTATTATTGTTATTCTTATTGTTATTATTGCTTGTAACTGCCAAGATTTCAAAATGCTTTTTTGCATTGAAACTGCTGTAAAGCAGTCTATACCACGGTATAATGTCTATACAGCATGACAGTATGAAAAGATCTCGACTCAGCTGACTGACGATGTGACAATTGCATGTGCATCCCACTTACAGTTATTTACAGTTATTAATTTATCAGATATTTTTATCCAAAGCAACATACAATTGAGAAAGCAGAGTCAGCCAGCTCCTAGGTTAAGGGCCTTAAATACTGTAGAGTAATGCTAATCTGTATGCGTGTGTGTGACTTTGTGCGTTTGTGTGTCATGCACACGTTTTCTCACCAGCTCACATTCCTGCCCCCGCCCTGGGGTGACTGTAAGTCTTCAGCCATAGACTCAGACTTCTTCAGCACCTACAGCATTACTGCGTGTCGCATCGACTGCGAGACGCGCTACCTGGTGGAGAACTGCAACTGCCGCATGGTGCACATGCCCGGTAGGGTCTCAGCCTGCTCGCCACACACACCCACGCATAGGCGCACGCACGCACACCCACACGCACACACACGCAGACGCACGCACACCCACACGCACGCACACGCAGGTACACGCACGCACACCCATGCACAGGCACACGCACCCACACGAATGAACACCCACACGCACGCGCAGGCACATGCAAGCACACTCAGGCACCTGCCACCGGGACAGACACTATTAAAATTATTACTCTTTAAATTAGGAGTGGGCAAGCCTAAGGCCGAAGAGGATGACCAAATTCCCATAGCTGATTTTAAGAATATTTAAATGAACTGGGTTAATTTAAACGTAATTATGGCCCTGCTTTAAGGCTACCTGCTTTTTTTTCTCCCAGTGAAATGACAGCCAGCCCTTCAGAAATGACCCAGCCACTACACTGGGTTTTATTTCTCCATTATCTGTGGCATTCCGTACTCGGCGGCCCATACTACAGACCCTGTTTAGTATCTTTTTTAGGGGTTTTTTTATGCAGTAGTATATGGTAAGCAAAAAAAAAAAAAAAAACTACTTTTACATTGTGTTCTCAATTTAAGAAAGATCACATTAATCACCTACGTTTCTAATCAGGGGGATTTAAAGTTCACCGTATTGACTGGCCTCCAAATCACTCGGATCAACCCAAAACGGATTGCATGTTTTTTAGCGATAAGGGCCGCCCAGATAAGAACAGCGACTCACACACTGGGCTCTGCTTTCCTGCAGGGGACGCTCCATACTGTACTCCAGAGCAGTACAAAGACTGTGCCGATCCAGCCCTAGGTAAGCCCCCCACAACCAGCTGCTGGTGCTATCTTGATCTGTTAGCGACGCCTCAACAAGCTCTGCCTCCCCTGCCCCACGTTTCTGTCACACTTTACTTCCCTCTCCCCATCCTCTCCTTCCTCTTTGCCTCTGGTCGCTTCCACTCGTTCACGATTTGACCTTCTCGGCTCCTTCTGGATCCGGTTCACTGCCAGGGCCCTTCCCTTTCTCTCCCCCAAGATTTCCTAGTGGAGCGGGACAACGACTACTGCGTGTGCGACACCCCGTGTAGCCTGACTCGCTATGGGAAGGAGCTCTCCTTCGTCAAGATCCCCAGCAAGGCGTCGGCCAAGTACCTCGCCAAGAAGTTCAACAAGTCCGAGCAGTACATCTCGTAAGTGGCCGTTGGGGGGTGGGGGGCACGTCCAGCTCCTCCCCCTCCTGCCCATGTGAACACCTGCTGGGTCCAGCAGCAGGCAGGGCGGGCGACACAATGTGGCACCTTCAATAAATCAATCGATCAAGCTTTATTTATTTATTTTAGAACAACAGAGGTTGACAAATGTGCAAGTGTAAGACAAATCAGAATAGGAAACAAAATTGGAAAGGCATAAGAAATAAGAAGCCAGCAACATGAGTGTAAGGATGGGGCTCTGCACTTTAATGCATAATGACTCATAACCTGTTACCTGGTTTAAGCCCTTGTCGCTGCACACCTGCCTGAGGTTTTAAAAATATCCAGGCGTGTAAGTGGGTGAAAACGCAACGTCGCTTTGGATGAAGGCATCAGCCAGGCTGCTGAAGGTAAACCTGTGTGCGTCTGCAGTGGCTGCTCGACAGCGGGTGAAATTGCGAGCGCTTCACGTCGCTCTTGCTGATCGTCTTCCTCGAGTACATTATCTAACTCGCTCCGTCACTCGTTCTTGACATGTAACGATCTGGCTCCCCGGATCGGCCGCTGGCGTGCCGGTGTGATTCCCACTAGCTGCACACCCCGGATCTGAAACAGCCGCGGGGCCACCGTCAGTCGAGGAGCACGGAGTGGCGGATAGATGGTATCTGTCTGCAGACGTCACGTTCGGTGCAGACTGACACTTTGCCACAAGCCAGTCCTATGGGACAAAAATCGATACGGAGAATGATGCTGGCTTGTCAAGATAAAACACGTCCATCTTCCATCTGCTTTTCCAATACAGAGTTACAATGAGCCTGTCTAAGGCGGCACAGCACCCCAGGCAGGGAACATAGTTCGTCACAGAACACACGCACACACATTTGACTTATTTAGCAAAAGCTTTTACCCAAAGCGACATACTTTTTAATTTTTTTTGAGAAAGCTGGGTCAGCTAGTCCCTGGAGCAGTTGGGCATTAATGGTCATGCTCAAGGACCCAATGGTGAAATCACTCTGCCGTCCACAGGATTTGAATGGGCGACCATCTGCCCACAGGCATAGTGCCCTAACCTATTCAGCCACACACTCAGACACTCACTCAGTACGGTGGATGAGAGACTTCTATTCACCTAAATGCAAGTCTTTGCATTAGCTCACGCAAACTTCAATTGCAAACTCCCTATGTACCCTGTTCTACTCGTGTACAGGTTTATAACCGATTCCCTCTCACTTTCCCCAAAACCTGATGAAATAAAGGCATGACGTGAGACAAAAGTCACACACCAGAGGTTGTTTTTGCTGTTTTCATGCTACAGCCGTCTTCCGGCTGCAAAAGAGCCACTCTTTCCTCTCGAAATCACCTGGTGACCGTTCAAGAGTCGCGAGGCGGGGACAGAGTTTCCTGAAGTTTGTGTCTCCGTCTCAATTGCAGGGACAACATCTTGGTGCTGGACATATTCTTTGAGGCTCTGAATTACGAGACCATAGAGCAGAAGAAAGCGTATGAGCTGGCCGGGCTGCTGGGTGAGTCTGTGATCTCATCCTGTGGGATGGGGGGGGAGGCTGCTTTCTTTGACGGGCAGTTTTGTTGGCTTCACTTTTACATGGTCTTGCAGAAACACCATATCCCCAAAGCACGCCTTTTTGGTTCTAAGTGCCTCGACCCCCCCCCCCCCCCCCCCCCCCCCCCCCCACCC
>JAABNX020000143.1:2956110-2969865 GCA_015163995.2 Mormyrus lacerda
CGACCCCCCCCCCCCCAACCCAACCCCACCCCACTCCTTCCCCTTTAGGTGACATCGGAGGTCAGATGGGACTTTTCATCGGAGCCAGCATCCTGACGATCCTGGAACTCTTCGACTATCTCTATGAGGTGGGGCACTCTAACTGTCATTATGGCTTTTTTTAATACATTTTATTCAAAATGTTATATGGAAGTGGAGGTGTCATATGATGTTTGGGAGGGAAAATAGACTCCCTGTCAGATATTCCACCTGCCAGGCAGATATTTCATTTTTAGTTTGCATTCATGTCATTCAGCCCCAGGTATGATAACACAGCTTATGCAGACCTTTTTCTGGGACATCAGCATTTCAAATTTCATTGTACTTTTCACATTTCATTGTATATGGGAAAAAAAAACAAATAAAAGTGGCTGGATTTACAGATCAAAAAGTAAACAAAAATATATAGATATATAGATATATAATCATAGCATTTTTTGAAAGACATAAAAATATTACTTTCATTGTCTATTCACTCATTAATGTGAATGTTAATTATGGAATACTGTGCATTCTCTGGAAAAGGAATTTATTTGATATTTTGAGCAACTGCATTAAATCAAAATTCACAAAAAAGTGTGTAGCCTTGTGGAGAATGATTTTAAGAGCATCATGCATCATCTTTCTATTTCATAAATGTGTATTTAACGATTAATAAATCCTTAGATTCAGTCATTGTAGGGGTCTCCCCCCCTCCCCCCCCACTCTCTCTGCTGTCTATGGCCTGACAAGTTAAGCTAGACAGGCACCCAATGCCTCACACTTAATCTCTACGACAGCCCTTCCACCAACTGATGGTCCGAGTCGATTGTATTTCCATTGTAATTTCCCAGTTGAAGAAGCTGTCTGACATGGGATCCTTCTTTTGTACTTAAGCTTCTCTATTATCTACTCACCTTCGCTCACACCAATTTGCATCCATCTACATTCAAAGATATACATAACCATCCAGGCACATCAAATTTGCATCCTTTTCATATCTTTTTCCATCCACAGGCTATGCTTTAGCGGGCGGCTGGTGGCTCATTGAGTAACACTGATGTGTCGCCATTGTATTCTGCCTGCAGTATGTGTGTGTTTTTCAACCTGCAGTCCATAGTCATGCGGTTAGGCTAATCAGTGCTGTAAAATTGCCCATGGAGGGCATGTATACTGTATTGTGCAAAAAGTCTTAGGCAGTCAAAAAAAACTTTTAAAGCTATTTATTTGAGTAGTAAGTGTATATTTGCTCAGAAAAAAAATGCTATTAAACATTACAGCACGTGCAAATTATGAGTAACACGATAAAAGTTACCAAGAATTTCTTCTCTTCTCATTGGACGGCTAGAACACCACTGCCTCGTTTCCCAAACCTCTCCTCAGGGGCACATCAGCCATTCCATGTATTTGTTAAATTTCACCACCAGCTTATTTAAATACTTGACTTAATTAGCTAAATAACTGAATGGAGATATTGATTAACCAAATAAGGTGTGTCAGAGGTCAAGTAAAAAAAAATACATGGGTGTATTGGATGGTTAACTTCAGGGGAGGTTCTGAAATGGCTAAACTGGCACTTCGACAGACATTCCCCGGGTTAAGAACATCTGGCCTAAAACCTATTATATCGAAATTCAGGTTAAATACAAAGGTTTGTAATAATGAGTGCATGCACTGCTTTGCGATGAACATGAAAACATAACACGGCTTCAGCGCTTCGTCAGCTCAATGTGTGCCTCGAGGTTACAGTAACTTATGTATTTACTTTTATTTTCACTGTATAATTATCATTATTATTACGTACTATACTAGTATATATCCGACTTACCTGGAAATTCGACTTAAAGAAAAAGTTAGGGAAAGGATCCCATTCGTAACCCGGTGGGCTGCCTGTGTAGTTTTACACCAACATGAAGATCATTTTAAAATAATTTTCTTTGACTTTTGCACAATAATGTATGTGTCCTATTATGAACTGGCATCCTGTCCTTTCCTGTCCATGCTGAACCACATGATCCTAACCGGGATATGTGTTCAGACCATGAATTGATACACTTACACATCCATTCCCAGCCACTTACATCCACACGCCTCTATTTGCAAGGCCAGAATTTCTCCCCTCCTATCAAGTACAGGGGTGAGTATGGAAGAAATACTGCTTAGAACATGCTGGGGAAAACATGACAAGATGACATGCGCTTAAAGTGACTCCTTCACCACTCAAGGTGAACTGTCGAGAAAAAAGGAGAAGACTGAGCAAACCAGAGAACAGCTGATATAGTCTCACTGGTGACTTTGATTAGCGTCCTTGGATTCCTCCTGTATAATCTCGAAATTGCCTCATTAGTGAGGGTGGGATATTGCTTTCTGCAGGGCTGCTCCATAAGTCTTATGCATTTATTAACATTTTGCTTAGTTAATAATATTCCTCTTATAAATGGAACATTTCTTACCAAGAGCTATTTTATATTAATGTCTTTCACAAATCTGTTTCATTTATGGAACTAATTTGGCATATGACTTGCAAAAAACAGATGTTTTATTATAATTAAAAAATACACAATTATAAAATTAGTATTTATATGATGTTTTGATCATTTATTTCATTCCTGAATTACTAATAAATTTTTCATATTGATGTAATTGTCTGTAATAATATTTAAAATTACAGATTTTTGATGAATGTAACCCAGGAAACGAAACAGAATTAGTAAACACAAAGTGATTAACAGTATAATGTTGATTATCTAGGACAAATTAGGACAAAATATTTACAAATGAAATATATTTTGAAGCTGAAGCTTAGAATAATGACAGCATATTACGAATTTATTAACACAGCCAAACAAATCTATAAATTGACATACTGCACATATTGTGCCGTGTGCAGCGTTTGAATCGGGGGTGAAAATGGCTGACGGTACCTCTGATTTTGCTCACAGGTTATCAAATACAAGGTGTGCCGATGCACAAGGAGAAAACGCAAGCGCAACAACAACAATGACCGCGGAGCCGCGCTGGGCCTCGACGACGTGAAACGCCATGTCAGTATCCATCCGCCGGCCGCTGAGACTGGGGGGCTGTGTGGGGGAGGGGAGAGGGACAGGGCCATCAAGAATGGCAGGAATTCTGTTCAGGAGCAAGGGGCGTTAAGAAAGGTTCTAGCGAGTTTTCAATACACTGTTTTGCAATCAATTATTAGCTGAGATGCTGCTGTAAATTATCCCAAGACATGACACCTGTCCAAAAACAATTGGAATTTTATGCTTATTTGATGTCTTTCGGTCGTTCAGCTAAAGGTGATTGACACTTGCTCCATATCCCGAGGTTTCGCAGCCCTGAAGGTAGCACTCCTGTCTCTGGGCCGTCCGCCTGTCATCCTTCTTGGCTAATGGCACTAGCAATCTAATACCCATCATCCCGCAGTAAAATGAGCCTCGTGAAGCCCGGATTACATGCTGCTCATTTGTGATAATGACCCTGTAGCGGAGAAAAATGTGATCAACAGAGATCATGCAAGGACTGTAATAGGGTACAGTACACACACAGCTGTCCTCTGAATTCTTTAGAAGTATGAAAGTTAATTTAAACACATTTATTTAGGAGATGCTTTTATCTAAAGTGATGTATTATTGAGAAAGCAGGGTCAGCCAGTCCCTGGATCAATTGGGGTTAAGGGCCTTCCTGAAGGACCCTAAGATGAAATCACTCTGCCAACTACAGGATTGCGTGTGTGTGTTTGAGCGGGTATACACAATGTCCCCACAACGTGATGAATAGCCATTTTTTCCCACATAGGGACCAGATCATTAACTTAATTCAATAAAAATATGTGACTGCAATGAAAAAACTAAAAATGCAAAAACTCTTGTATTTTGTTTGGTTACTTATGGTTATGGTTAGGGCTGGGTAGGGGTTAAGGGTGTCATAGTTAGCGTTAGCATTTTTCCCATAGAAATGAACGAACAGTCCCCAAAAAGATATGTTTACCCGATGTGTGTGTGTGTGTGTGTGTGTGTGTGCTCCCTGGGATGGTGTCTTACTTTACTGTGACCTGGATAATCAGTAACAAATACCCTATTTTCAAACTTCCAAAAACAAGCGAGATCCAATGCAGCCGCCTTTGTCCATTTCGTTTGTTAAATGTACAGAGAGGATCCTCTGCTTCCTCCTTAAGTGGATCTTCACATTTTTAGGGAATTATGTAATGGGCTTTAATTCTCCCATCAGAGGTGTGAACAATGCTGTAATTTGCACGAATCCACCCCCGCTGTCCGCACTCGAGTGCAGACTGCATGCTGGATGGGTGCAGTGACGAATGTTCTTCCCAGTCACCCTGTTCTGGAGTGGTTCTGTGCTCCTCTTTAACAGAAAATCCTTACTCAACAGTGTACTCGATGCACGCAGAGTAATGTATTTTCAATGTAGGCTAAAAATAATGGTGAGAATGTACTGGGCCACGTTACACCCGGCTGAGTCACTGGTTTTCAGGCATGTAATGGGAAGAGTCTGAGGGAAGTGTAAGATGCAGTTTTGATAACATGATAATATTCTCTCTTTTATTAATTCACTGTGGTGCATCACTCAGTTTCCATCACTTCTTTTATCACTCCGTTTTAATTTCCTCCTCGGTGTATAAATGCTTCCCCTGATACATCATTTTTTTGGTGTGTGGCTCAGTGAGTTAGGGTCCCGTGCCCCTAATCAGAAGGTTGTTGGTTTGAATCCCAGGGCCAGCAGACTAATGCCACCATTGTGTCCCTGAGCAAGGCCCTTAACCCCCTAGGGATACTGCATGCTGGCCAACCCTGTGTTGTGACCCCCCCCCATTATATGACTGACCATTATAATGAATTATAATGACTGCATTAAGTAAAGTGTTACCAAACTAACTACGTTGAAGAACTGAAAACAAGTCTTTGATTTGGAATCAAGGGGCAGATTTACAGGATCTCTGTTCATTTAATCCTTGCCTTTGTTTACTGATGCCCTGACCCTCCCTGTCTCACTGTGCAGGCTCCCTGTGAGGCCCTCCATACCCCATCGACATACCCCGCCAACATGCTACCTCATCATCCTGGGCAAGGCAACTTCGAAGACTTCACCTGCTGAGTCAGTCGCCACTATGGAGTGGGCCGGACCCTTGCCACAGGCCGTCGGCACGGACAAGAGAAACAAGTTTAATCTCGGAAACAGCGCTACCCAGAATTTAATGGGAAATAAAACATGGTACCCAAAACTACATGTCAGCGAATCAGATATTACCTGATACTTAAAGTCTTGTAGATGGATAAATTTTAAAATATGAATGAAAACTTAAATGATCAAAAACTAATTTCGCGTAACTGGTCACACCCTCAATGAAGCCAGTTATGTGTGGATGTAGATGAACTGGAAATTCCCCCCTCGGAGACCAGTATAGAAGCCAATTCCTCCCAAAGCTTTGGTGTCACATGCAGTGTAACCCAACTGTACAGTCCCAAACAGGCTTGTTAGGTCATTAGAAACTTTGTAGTGTTTACTCCACTGTAAATGTAGCAACGTGGGCTCACAGTCACAGCTGCGAATGACGCTGCAGCTGAGCTGTTTGTGTGGCAACAAGGAACCTGTCATCCATTAAAGAAGACATGAAATGACCAGTTTTCCAGCTTTACTGGGTGATGAGGGCCTGGGTGAGGGTGGAGCAGGTAACGGAATGGACTTCCATGCTTTTTTAGAAGTATATGAAAATCTTCAGGCCTCATCTCTCATATGCATGCTGGTAACTCATCCCCTAGTGCACGTATAAACCATTGTTTAATTTTTTCGTCTCACTGTCCCGTTTGTCTCAATCATATATACAATGAATTTTTGGAAAGGAGACGTTGTCCTGGCTTCTGGCTGCATGTGTGTGTGTCTGTATTTGTGTCCCTGGAGCGCGAGTGAGAGGGTGAGAGGGGAACAGAGCCAGTTTCCATAGTGAGCTTTTCAGCCTAGTTTGGATTCCCTGTAGTTTAATATTAGGATCTATGTCTGTGTTAGACTGGCCCCTTGTACTACCAGCAGAAAAAATCCGTGCGGAGGATTCAGTGCACGAAAAACAGAACTCCCCCCCCCAAAGCCGTCCTATGTCAGTCTGAACCCAACTACTAATAAACTTCTTCCTGTGCGCCCCTGGTCTCGGTCCACGGACTATCTGAGATGAAACGGCCTCTCTGACTTACTTCATTAACTTCTTTAAGGGGTTCAAACGCTTCAATCAGATTTTCCTCTCAGCTGCATTTTACTGAGACTAAAGAGATTAAGTGCCTTCAGTCTCTCTTCATAGATGATTTCATTCAGATTAAGAAGTGCTCCAGCTGCTGGACTTACTCCCCCTAGGATACCCCCTCTAGAACTGTTATCTATGTTTCAGCATAGAAAAATATCTACACTCTGGCCTCATCATCTCCACGGACACCACGATGTACCAGACACACCTTTTCAGGCCAGAATGACAGATGTAAACTCAATTATGGTTTAAAGACTGTTCCTCTCCTTTTTTGTGTTTCTGTGTTGTCTCTCCAATGCAGGATCCCAGTCGCTGTATTCCAAATGCTTTTTTCATCACTAATTTCTAATTTTAAATAATTACATATTCCTTCCTAATTACGTGTTCATCAATGGACATAGAATCATAGAATGTCTGTTTGCGTATAAATAGAGGATAGATGTTTGTGGGTGTGTGAGTGTATGTGTGTGCATAAATGGACAGAGGATATTTTGCGCATGTGTGTATGCATGCATATGTATGCTTGTGCATATGCATGCGACACGGCAAAGGACCCCAGACCTGCAAGGCCTCTGCATCTCTGCGTCATGCTTTTATCGGACATTTCTGTTATCATTATTACTCTTTATGTGCTGGGACCAGTGGAGAATAAATCGAGAATCACCACTTCAGGTCCCCATCTTATCTTGTCTGTGCCATCAGCTGCTCGTGGGACATCGGTGAGAATCCGCTTATACGTTATCATAAGCGTTCCATCTGTCGCATCTTTTCTAACACAGCAGTACCATATATGTTAAACAGACTACAGGATGTGTGTTGACTGTTACAACTGTGGCTTGTCCCTAATGTTAGAAGTCTATTTGCAAGCAATGCAGGCTTAAGATAACTGGATTGTGCCAGAAGATTAAAAAACTCCAGCGTGTCCTGTAGATGCTATTTCACTGTTTCCTGGAGTTGTATGAAACAAGGAGGTATTCATTTTTGCAAACTATAATTTTTATCTAATTCTCATGGAGCTTTAAGTTATAGCTTTATGGATATATGATTTGACGGTTTCTTAATTTCTCATCCATACTTTGAATACGCCAAACCTTGTATCTCAACTGTAAAACAAAATACTGCAAGACATTTAGTGTCCAATTCAGTGTCTTTAAGAAATGATTCATCTTTATTATTCTGCTTTGGGTATACTTATTTCAGCCTTTCTTACATTGCTTTTAAAATGTATCTCAAAGTTGTATTACAATTATATTTATATTTAAATACAATATTTTCTTTCACAGTTATGAGAACTGAAGAATTCCAAAAATTGTTCAGGTTTTTTTTTTTACATATTTTCTGGAAATATGTCTGTCAGAATACTTTTCATTTCTTTTTCATAATTGTGTTGATTGTGTCTTCTGTGTTTGCAGCCTCCGATGATGCTAAAAAGTTACCGCACTTCATAGCAGTGATTAATAGGTGTTGCAATGATACCTTCTGCCCCCTACTGGTCAGCAGTTGATTATCCACTCAAATTCAAGTCCTAATCCAGCCCTGACTCTGCATATGAAATCTTTTTTGTATACGAGTTGGAGGTGGCTTTGAGAAACACAGTATTGGCTTACTTATTTACAATTTACAGACAGCCTGAGAGTACTCCAAAAGGAGTTATCAGCGGGTGAAACAGTCATACACAGCTGATGATTTCTCCCTCCATTATCTGGCATTGTGTGGCGAGGAAATGAACACAACCAAATCTGCTGTCTGTAGCTGTTTTCGGAGTGAAAGCTGTTTTTTCTTTGGTGGTGTTAAAACCAAAACCGAAACAACAAAATTATCTAGTCAAACAGTTTGATCATATTTTGTATGTGTGTGTGTGTGTGCGTGTGTGTGTGTGTGTGTGTGTGTGTGTGTGTGTGTGTGTGTGTGTGAACACATACCACAATTGGTCATCTGAATGTTTCGCCATGCTTTTCCAGTCTATCCGTTTGAAGGTGGGAGGAAAGTCAGCTGGAGTACTGGATACGTTTTAGCTGGGGCTCGATTGCCTTTGTCTTCTGGGATTTGTGTTGGATGTTTGAACCTAATGGGAAAAAGAGTATTTTATGAAACTGTTACAGTCTGATACGCAAGCACAAAAACTACACCACTGGTATGTAAAAGTGGTGTCACAATATCATCAAAGTCTTTTTATCATTATTACTACAGTTATTGTTACTGATACTGTATTAGGCACATATATACCAATATCAAACATTTTTTTATTTTCTACCATAAAACCATGTATATTACCAGATAGTCCAGCCTCCATCTTTTTAGACATGACTGTCCTACTGTTCTACTCTCATGAGATAAAAATAAAAATAAACAAAAAAAAAAAAACATTAGTCCTATTGTCATGCTTATTTTACATTGTTTAGCGTATAGTGCAGCAACATCAGAACATAAATGACATACCACTGTTTCTGACATTTTCCTTTTCAGCTGTAGCCAATACCCTGAAAACGACTTTCCATTTACCTGAATACTTTGATTTTAATGGCGCTCTTCATCCACGTTTTCATAACATAACATTCATTTTAGTAACATAATGAATTTTTGAATTAAAGCTGCATTAGCCTGAAACAGAGGGTGAGAGACAGAGAGTCAGGGTGAGACTGTTGGCTTGCATTGAGTAGACACTTGTAGCTTCATTTGTGGTTTTTTTGGTTGTGTTTGGCTGAGTTGTTAGGCCAAACTCAGCTGGCTGCTCCATTCTGTTGAGCTTCTCTTTTTAGTTGCAGTATAAAACCTAGACAGACATGAAATCAAGATCATTTGTTCCTGCAAGGCTGAGAGTGGAAGTTATTCTGTTTGTTGACAGCTATTCTGTTCCCTTGTTCTGCTTTGTTCGGAGACCCATGGTCATGAATATTTCCTCAGTACTTCAAGCCTGTAAATAAACAGCACAGTGTTTATTCCACATTTGCCTGCTTTTGAGGCTGCATTTTCATTTGATTTACATACAAGGATGTGCCTCGACTGTAGTCAGACTAAGAGAGTTAATCGCCCCGTTATTTTTTTGTTGACATCTTCAAAGATTTCCCACATATTATCCAACACAATAGACTATGATATAAAACACTAGACCTCAAAACCTCCCAAGCTCTTTTCTAAATGAAAGCAAGGGTACATCACTGCAGCCGAGAGCCAAGTGTCGAATGGGAGGGGCAATGTCATGTAGGAGGGGCAATGGTGAGTAGGAGGGGCAATGTCATGTGGGAGGGGCAATGGCGAGTAGGAGGGGCAATGTCATGTAGGAGGGGCAATGGCGAGTAGGAGGGGCAATGTCATGTAGGAGGGGCAATGTCATGTAAAAGGGGCAATGGCGAGTAGGAGGGGCAATGTCATGTAGGAGGGGCAATGGTGAGTAGGAGGGGCAATGTCATGTAGGAGGAGCAATGGCGAGTAGGAGGGGCAATGGCAAGTAGGAGGGGCAATGTCATGTAGGAGGGGCAATGACGAGTAGGAGGGTCAATGTCATGTAGGAGGGGCAATGTCATGTAGGAGAGGAAATGGCGAGTAGGAGTGGTTTATGGTTAGGGTTTGGGTTGGGTGACCTTAAGTGGTCAGACAGAAACCCAAACACAACTGTCAAAATCAGTGAAGCTTCGAAGCCTGTGGTGGGTTGCAGTATTGTACAGTCAATCAATTTGGTTCAACCCAATTACTCTTTATTGGTTTAAATTAATTAGGTTATAGGACTAGATTACATGCTCATCCATGCTGAAAAACGTAAGACCTTATTCTCAGATGTAACTTTTTATAGAACTGGGGAACATGCTGCTTAAAGATATCGACCTGAACATAAATTCAAGTTCAGGTCAGGCCCTGCTGTAGTAAGCTCAATCAAGCTAATTAACCTGAAATGCTCCCATAAAACATTTTTAAATATCTAAAAACTGTAGGTCACTTTGGAAAAGGGCATCCGTAAAGGAAGCATAACTCAGCAGTGATTAACAGCACATTATAATCCCGCCAACTGCTGGTTTGGAAACCTCATTTCTCCCATTGAGCAGGAGTTTACATGATTTGTAGCATCAGTCAAATGTTTTATTGTTGCAATTAAGGCTTGGTTCGATGGATTCCTACATCCTGGGGAGGGGGTACGGCAAGATAGCAACACAAAACTTTTGAAAAGTGGTTGTTAGAAGTTTGCGTTTTTAAGCCAGGACTGAGGCCGCTGCCCATTAACTGCTGAAAAAAAGCAAGAATCTGGCAGGCGGTTTTGTTCTGGATGATTGGACAGACAGCAGCGAACCCGGGGAAGACCAGGGTGGAATTTGACAGCAACGTACCGCACATCTCCACCCATTCCAGCTCAAATTTGCAGCAACTGTCAGGCATGAACTTACCGAGCTGACCCCCACGCCAACCCATAAGTAGGAGAGACAGTCTTGATGCCTGACTGTGTCTGTGAGGAACTGCACGGGGGGGGGTCACATTAAACCTGCCGAAAAGCTTACGGGCGAGAAAGAAAAATATATTCACTGTAATGGAAGCCAAATATCGGTAATGTGATGTAACATTACGAAAGAGTTCATTTTAATTTGCTGTGCACGTGTACGGATTTGCTTGAAACCCTTATCTCCTGTTCCGGGGGATTACAGGAGATAAGCTTTCGCATCCCCACAAAAGTCGAGCTGAAACAATAGACACTTTCTGCAGGCTGGTTAAAGCATCTTGATTAGACACTTTTCTTCCTTCTGAGTCACCATCTGAAGGTTACGCCGAGTCCAGATTGTCAGGCGTCCAAGTCCCCAGTGCATGTAGCACGTTAGTGTGTTGGCCATGCATCTGCTGTCCTATAAATATTCTCTAACAAGTCATTAGTTAACATCACAGGAAAAAAAAGCCCCAAAACTCATTGCACTTATGTGCTGTTCGTGACATGCACACTGACCCCTTTCTGTCACTCCCTTATTGTGTATGTGTGTATCTTTATATATAGAGGCTGTTCCTTCAGCTGGCCTGGCTTCAATGGCAGACCTCTGTGCCTCTGAATAGGGTGTTATTATTTTCCCACATCTGGCGGCTCCTTCGGTGACAAAGACTGTACTAGATCTTACATCACGTGTGGCGGGGGGTGGGGGTGGGGGTGGGGGTGTTGGGACCGTCACTTGTGAAGAAAGATCATCCTCGTTTGGCTGTGGGCGAAGGCCCTCTGAAACAGACCATCTTGTTTCTTAGTTAATGCTTAGTTATTCCAAGTGAGCTACGAGTTCTGCCCAGTTAAAAAGCTTAGCTTATTACTGGAAGTTTTCAGGTTACAGTACTCAGCATGACCCCCTTCTGGAACGGGAACCGAAATCCTTCCGATGAAAGGCCTATGCAGGCACTGCACTTGCTATCATACTTCCTGCTTCGTGCGGGTTCACGCAAAGCAACTGAAGACAGACTATGGCCGGATGCGGTCGCCGTGGGCAACCTGTTGAAGGCACCAACCAGAGCTGGCTTTCGTACCAGAAGCTTGGCAAACGTGCCTCTGCGGGCAGCGAAGGCGTGCAATACTCCTTGCAGAGTCACCCTCCTGGTGAGGCTTGCCACCCCCTAGTGTCCGCATCCTGCGTCTAACCATTTCCACCAAGCTTGCGGGCTACCTTCTCATGGCAGGAGTCCGCAGGAGTCCAGATCTGCTGCCAGGAGCACTCTCATTTGAATCGAGTCACATTAGAAGCCTGTCTAGAGCCAGCTTGCTTTAATTCTGCAGTCTTCTTCATTTCCACGTCCACATCCTGTGTAATTATACACGGCTCACAGACCAGAATGTCACTAATTATTCATGTGTCACATATCCTCTCAAAAGCCTCATACAGAGAAGCTCCATTCTCGCTTTCAGGATGACTTGTCTATGCAGCCTCCTGTTTTTCCCCTTTCATGTGCGGCCGAACACGCGTGAGATAAAGGACGGCCCTGCCATTCTTCATTACTCCCGAACAAGCATGACAGATTAGGCACCTCTTTCTTTTTTCCTCCTTCTCTTGCCGTGGCTCGAATTTATCCTGTCCAATCTTTGGGACTAATTAGCGAGTCCAGCCGCTCGTCACAGATAAGGCAGCTCTTTGCTCTCCTCAGACTTGGACCGCGCGTGCTCCTCATTAACACGATTAATCGCTCCGCCGAAGAGCGCGCGGGGTTTCGCGGCTCTACCTTAATTACAGCCGCGCCTTTCAAGCCCCCTCGTTTATTTCAAAACGGCGCCATCCATCTCTTGTACACGAGAAGCAGGATTCGCTGCCCGACACAGACCTTCACCCCCCATCGATAATGTCACCCTCCAGATTTGATGAGTAATTTTTTTTTCTTTGCTGAAAAGTCAGATCGGATTTGCATAAAAGGGAGGTTCGTATGCATCGCTGGCCGGTCTGTCTATATATCTTCTTTAATTTCCAGATGAACGTCTGCTTGGATCTCAAAAGAAATGTGCTGGCAATTTGAAAATTTTGCCCTGGTTTTTTGATGCTTATAACATTAACTTAAATGACGTTATTTTAAACTATGGCAAGATTTTTAGAGACCATTGCCGCAATAATTCAGTGTAACAGCATTGCCGGTTCCCGGTAAAGAGCAAGCTCACTCGCGCAGAATGGGAAAACCTCCTTTCCATATCGACGTGATAGACCCCAGTAGGCTATGATTGTTGCAGAGTGTTAAATGTTCAACATTATTCCACGATTCCAAGCTGAGAATCCAATATTGTACCATGTACTTTGTCTTATCCATTTCAGATTCGGATTTCCTTTATTGACATTTTTAGTTTATTTGCATAAAAGAAATGCTGTTCCCCCAGACCAAACTGTGTCATAATGAAGAAATATCACGATAGATAGATAGATAGATAGATAGATTTTGTCTCCGTCTTGCCCTGCCTTGGTCTTGGTAATGACTTGGTAGTCTTGACTACATTATTATGTCATTGTTGGGATTGGGGTTTTGCCCATAGAAATGAAAGGATGGTCCCCACAATGAGTACAGGTCTGTGTGTGTGTGTATCACCCGTGCCTATATGCATATATCATATGCATATATCATGTGCTTCATTATTTCATGATGCAGCTTAACATTTTTGGATTTAATATGTAGGCCTATATGTCAGAACATAACCTAAGACAGTATTTTCCAAGAAACCTTCTCTCAGTGACCTCTTAAACCAGAATCCTTGCCAGTGCACAAAAAGCTAGCACACTAGTCACGTGTTAGAAGTTCAACAGTACACCAATGCAATTTATGTCCATACCTCCTCCTGCCACAGGAACAAGCAGAGAATATTCTGCATCAGGCTATTAACTATTATGAAATGTATTGACAAGAGGAATGGAAAGATGTATGAACCGTCAATACCAGAAGGCGTACAGAGATCTGCGGCATCATTAGAACTGCAGCCAACTGGACAGCACGGGTATGTAGGATATCCTGGGTTTGCATACTGCTCGTGTTGAAGCTGCCCCTCCCCCCCATCCCCCCCC
>JAABNX020000143.1:2978648-2990828 GCA_015163995.2 Mormyrus lacerda
ATTGCAATTAATTAATTTTAATCGAGTAATTTCTTATCGACAATTAATTGATAATCGATTAATTGCTTACATCCCTACCAGGGACCTTTAGATCTTCAGTCTAATGCTCCCCCGTCTGAGCTGTTTCAGCTCAGCAGTCATTCAGTTAGCATTTAATTTAATCAGCAATTTAATACCAGATATGGTCATTTAATTACAGCGTGTGGTTTTTAGTTCTTACTGGTGTTTTATTGAGCCACCTCAATAGCATCACATTGGAAGCATATCACTAATCCTTTAGTTACTTTTTCACGGTAAGTGTTGAAAGGTACAACATTGGACATTATATCAAACGATTATGGTGGTCATTCACAATGCACCATGACACTGATAACCGATGTACTTTTTGTGATGTTACGATATCCTCTGAGCTCCTCAAATCTGGAGTTGAACTGCTGTCATGATGTCACTACTAAAGGTCTTGTGGATGTGTGTGGTGGCTGCAGAGCCAGTCACAGCCCACGTGGCAACCTAGGAGAGCTGGTGTGCAGTATATACAAGTCATGCATTGTTCATTATTCCTTTGCGAGTGATTTCTCCAGTGGTTGTTTGGAATTAATCTCTTGTTTTCTTCACTTAACAATCCTAAATATTCAGCTATAACTGTATATGTCTCGTAAAATAAGTCAGCTATTTATGTTGAAATAAGCCTAGGGGGAAAACTAGTTAGAATTATATTTTTATTTTTTAAATTGCTTCATTCTTACTTGCCACGACAGTAGAAAGTTCCGAAGAGCATTTGATGTGGTGAACATCACTGACGGTCCCCTGGGCGGCCCTGAGGCCTGCAGCGAATGTCCGGGGGCTTGTTAAAATGTTGACTTTTATATCGGTTGCCAAGTAATGGCTTTTTTTTCCCCCCCCTCTCTTCTGCTTTTGCCTTGCTGAAGACTGGCATCACAGAAAAAGCCAGAAAAGCGAATTAAGCATTCCCCCCCCCCCCATTGGTTATGTGTATAAAGATAAATGGGTGGTTTTCTGCATGGGCCCTCAGCTGCTGCGTACAAAGTAGAAGGAATGTGACAGTCTACAGAACCTGCAGATCACGTGTAGCGAGCAGGGCCCCTTTCTTCTTGGCTCTGTTCCTTCTGGCCTAGAACGCACTTGCTACGTTTTTATTTGCTCAGCGGGTGCTTTTTGTCCAGAGTGACGTACAGGCGAGGCAGAAAGTGCATTTACTCGCTTGCATGGGAAGGCAGTAAAATGCTTCTTGTTGTGTTTTGGTGAATAAGGCCGAACTTTAAATTCTGCGCCGTCGGAGAGTTGTTATATTTTATACCTTCCCTGAGAATGATGTGCTGCCTGAATCTGGACTCCTGCTACGGCAGTACATGAAAGACATGATATATATAAAATGCCAGTTAACCTTCGTATTGTTACAATTGGCTTTTCAAATTTTTACTTTGGTTTAATGTTGGTTCACAGGCATTCATATTTGAGTGAACTATAGCAGGGTTTGCCAGATACATCCAAGTTAAACCAGATAATATTATATCTACATAATATTGAACTATAGTATAAGAAGTCTGCCAGTGACTTGGCAGTACATGCAGGGCAGGCAGCACTTGTGTGTTTCTGACAATGCTGATGCGATGCTTAGCTTTTGCCATGCTTGCGTGATTTTTTTTGTAATTGGTTATGTGTTCTATAATCTTATGAATCTGATACTTCAGTTTCTAGGGTTAAACCATTGAAAGTCTACTCACAACCATTCACATTTACCTTGTTTAGATGACACTTATTCAAAGCAACTCGCAGTACTGGCACGGTTGACGCACACACACAGACCTGTGCTCTTTGTACAGTTACAGAAATGTAATCTTTATGGGGACAGTGCTTCCATTTCAATGGGCAAAACCCTAATCCCAACAATGACACAGTGATGTCAAGACCACCTAAACCGAGACCTAGTCATTACCAGGCCCAGAGTGTATCGAGACCGAGACAAGACCAAGACCAAAGCAGGGCGAGACCGAGACAAGATCAGAAAGAGTAACGTTTGAGTCTATATAACACAACACACAGCTTAGTATTGTGAAGGAATACATGGTGTATGTGTATGTATATACACATCTGAAAGAAAGAAATATGAAAGCAATGTTTGGTTTGTGATCCATTGGATAAACAGACATAACATGGTTTTAGAGTCTAATGCTGAATGTTTATCGCTATTGCTTTTCTGCCTATTTACGCTATGATTGGTAAAGTGAAATTTGAGAGAAATTTTCAGTTGACATTTTTGCCTCAAAGAACAAACCAACACTGTAGCACATCATTTACATATAGAAGGTGTTCCAATTACATGATGGGCGCGTTCAATTTCTACTGTTGATGGAGCTCGACATCAAACAAACTTTTTTGTGAATAAAAATATTAAGTAATCGTCTTCCTAATAAATAAAATGCTGCCCTTTGCTGTCATTTCTCATTGAATTCCAGCCCATTTATTTATAGGCTAATAAGTATTTTTTCATAAGGGTCGTACGTAGATCATTGCAGATGCAAATACGAGCTTTATTTTCCATCTAATTTGGTCCCCACAATGTAATGTGCATCTGACCCATACACATTTAAATGTGTGTGTGTGCGTGCGTATGCGCTTTTTGGGAATTTGAACATGCAACCTTTGCATTGTTGGCACCCTGCTTAGTTGCTGGTTAAGCTGCAGGAGCTGCTGACAGCCATTTATCATCAGTAAACATTTTAGCATATAACCCTACCTACATTACTTTTGCCTGTTGTGTAATCCACTAAAAAAAAAAGACATGATTATCGAGCGTTTTCTGGAAATCCATGGATCTCTTCTCCACCTGAGCTCTGTTCCCTTTTTGAAAGGGATGCTCAGTCTTTGAAAGGTACAGTGTGTTCTGGCTTCAGCTAAACCTTTCCCATCAGTGCCTCTGAAATTATGTAGATAAGTGCCCTCCCCTGTTATTTCATGTCACAGAAATAAAAATTTGATTTTCTGAAATGTTCAGGGCCGTGGCCTTGGTTGGCTAAGCTTTTGGTACCTCTCCTGTGTGGTCGTGAACCTGATTTTGTCATCAGCCTTTAACAGCAGAATTCAGTTGGTGAAAGGAATTCCTTAATGACTCGCATAGCCTTGTGTATTAAGTTTTAATATCAATTGTTAAATATTTTTCAAGGGCGGCTCAGTGGTCGCCTCACACCTCCAGGCATGTGGGCTTGAATTTCACCTCTGTTGTGTGAGTTTCTTTGTGTGTGTGTGTGGAGTTTATTTCCCAATTTGTTGTGGATTTTCTCTACAGTCCAAAGAGATGCAGTTAGGCTAACCGATGTTTCTGAATAGCTAGTATGGTGAGTTACTGTCTGTCTGTGTTCCCTGTGCTGGCACCTCATTCAGGTTGTGCTCCAGCGTTGTGCCCAGCGCTGCCTGGGTTAGACTCATGTCTCCTGCAGCACTGACCAAGATTGGCGGTTGGCAGGTGTGAGGGGATTGATATCTTTCGTGTTCCGTTATGGATGTTCCACCAGTTATAATGCATAGGGCATAGATTTGAGTAGGAACGTGTCCTTACCAATATTGTGGGAGCACAATGTGTGTTTAGGGGGGCGGGGAGTTCAGGGCTGGTTTATGCCTTTGGGAAGGCATAGCCAGTGGTGAGGGAAAGCAGCATGCTATGTTAGCTTTAAAAGGATAGTCAGTGGAAGGTTTTGAAAATAGGTTGCGGTGGGGCAGGGCGATGATGTCTCGATATTGCGTCGTGCATGTGCAATAGTCACCGGGGCTCCAGGCGACAGGCACAACATTTCGCCAGACGCCAGCTTTTCGGTGCTATACAGACATTTATTTACGCCCAGAATTTAAGCAGTTTAGTAGTATGGCTAAAATATTAATAAGGCTTTGTATGACGCCCAAATGTCATTATTAGTATAAATACAGCATATCCTTATGTTTAATAAATATGTCAGACTTTGAACTGCAAAAAGTACCACGGCACCGCAGATGGCTTCTAACCTCGTTTATCCACAAGATCTGCTCTTTTAAAAGATGTCACGGCTGCTCTTCTTCACCACAACGTCAGTGCATATTGCACTGAGGTATACCAAACCGTAGTATACCAAACCGTAGTATACCAAAACAGTGATTTATCGCTCATGCGCGATATGATATCGCCCAGCCCAAGGTTGCGGTCTCTTTACTTTCCAACAACGCTCAAGAACAAATGTAGCATTGCACCATTTTGGGAGACTGTAGTGATGTTTTAAGTGGTGAATAAGGCGACTAAGGCTGGCACATTGGGCCAGTGTCTTCAGTTGTAAAGAACATCAGCTGATACTAATATGATAATATAATATATTGTGTATCTCTACCTACAAGTACCTGCGTCTTGCCTCAGTTTACAGTACTATTTTTATAACCATAATCCGGTCTTGAGTTTGGATTATGTACTGAGCTTAGCTCCTAACAAAGGGCTTAGCCAGTCAAGTAGCACTGAGTCCTAAAAGGTCTGTTTCTAGTAATATCCTTTTCCCATAAACATTTTTCTGGGATGTATGCAGGCTGCGATAAATTTCATTACGCAATAAAAGCTGAAACAAAAAATGGAGATGCTCTGTCCGGCAGCGCGGACCTGCATAATCAAATGGCGAATGAATTCTTCAAGGTGCAGAGTTTACAGGTGTGTTAAATGGCTGACCTCAGCTCCAGACTCAAACGGCATCACATGCTGACAGTATGAGGATTCGCTTCATAAAACGGTGCAGCGTGGGTTTGTTTAAACCACATCATGCCAATTTATTGTGAGTAGTCTTTGAATTAAATTTCTCGCCTGGGCAGTTTTTCATGCAGCATGTTGGTAAAATAGCAGTAAGAAATGGTACATAATCCATCTTGAATAGTGTCTACATGGATGGCATGAGTACTGTATGACATGTTGAGCTATACAAGCAGTTTATTATTCCAAGGGAGACTTCAGTAATTTTAGGTGTATTAGAGTATTTGTACAAGCGTAAATGTTCCTTTTAATCCTGTGTATCTGCCCATCCATGGCTGTAAACACGGCTGAAACCTTGTAGTCTTTGTTGCACTTTTTTTCTTTTTTTTTTTTTTTTTTGTCTGTAAGAAGCTGCTCCCCTGAAAAGATGTTCTGTCTCTCTCTGCCCATGTCCTTGACTGTGCTCTGGCATACATGCCCAAGCAGAGGATCAGCACTTGCTAGAGAGACGCCAATTGTCCTGTATAAATGCGAGGCTCTGGGGGTGGGGCTTTTATTTATGAACGCACGTCAGGGAATATTAAAATAATATTCTGCTGAGGTTTTTCTTGGCCAGATTCCCATGTTTACTGAGATTTTTCCACCTGGTCCTATGGGGGGAGAACTACTTTTGATACTGGGCCAAATTAATTATTTTCAGCCAACGGAATAATGAAAAATGTGCTTGCACATGCTTGTTTGTAGATAAATACGGAGTCGTTTTATGGCCTTGATTTGAAAACTGGGTGCCTTGTAGTGTTCGCTCCTCTCAGATGAGTGTCGGAGTGAAGCACATGGAAGAGAATGAATGAACGTAGTAGAGAGACTTTGGTTTTGGACCTGGGGGTTTATAGCGGGTGGTGACGTAGTGCGGGCTCTTGTCACGCTGCCCAGGTGTGGTTGGAGCGCGTGCCACGTGCGGAGCGACCGGCAGCAAACCCGCGAAGGCGCTTTCTCTGTGAAGGTGGCTGTGGAGGAGGGAGGGGGGTGTGGGGTGAGGGAGGGAACGGGAGGGACGCAGGACGACAGCGAGGAGACGGGTACGCCTGGATGTGGCACCGGCGTCTCGTGTCCAAAGGCTCCGGCGACCGAGCTGCCCCCCGGGGAGAGGGATCCTTCGCCGCAGCAGCCATGCATTCGGAGACGCGCAGTCGGCTTTTTGACTTCCTGGCGCACGGCGTGGTGAGTGCGACGCCCCCCGCTGTCTCTCGCGTCCCCCGCGATCTCTTTCCGTGGCCCTGGCGTGCTCTTAATCATCGATCCTTGGCTGTTTCTTACATGGCACTGATTGGATGTTAATTAACAGCATTCACGTTCATCTTTTTCTCCCTGTGATACCTATTAAAAATTAACCCTGTTTTCATTCATGAAAGGTGGGATGTCGTTTTTTTTCCTCTTTTTTTTTCATTTATTACATGAATGAGTTTTCATGGTGGTGTCTCAGACCGAGAGCTACCGAAAGCCGGTTTCCTTACTGTGGCGCCGCTTGGTCTCTGTTTAATTATGCTGTTATAGATCTGGGTGGAATGAAAATGCCTTTCAGGGGAGACCACCCACACCACCAGCACGGCTCCCGCCCAGACTCCCTGAATGTTAAAGGCTTTCTGGTCAACCCTGCCGCAGAGTAGGAGAGGGAAAAACCCCTTTAGGCAGCCATAGGGTGGAGGGGAAACTGGTGTAATCATCAATCCTCCCTGACTGGAATGATCTTTATCACGCTACTCGCCACGCTGTAGTGAAGCAGTGCGGCTTCTATGAATATTTTAATATGACAGTTTTGGAGTGGTTTGTAGGTGCAGTGATCAGCCCTGTAGCCTAGAGAAAGTCTGCCGCAGAAGATGGGAAAGCTAGAGGCAGTTGATAGTTATATTAAATTTATTCATGCAGAATTTAACAACCATATCGGTAGGTGTCTCGGTAGGTAAGTGTTGCCGTATACCTCCAGGGTTAGGAGTTCGAATCCCAGTCTGTTGTCCCACTATCGTGCAGGTTCCCTCTGGATACTCTGGTTTCCTTCCACTATCTAAAAACATGCAGTTGACTGATGTGTTTCTCAGGATTGTCCGTAGTGTCCATGTATACCCTTGGATGGGCTGGCATCTTATCCAGGGTATAGTAGTAATAGTAATTACAACTTTATTGATCCCCGTGGGGAAATTGTTTTTTACGCTTCCCTCAACTTGCTCTTTGTAGAGTAAACTGTCCGCGAAGGGCAGCCACCTGTTGGGGCGCCCAGGGAGTTGGGGGTTAAGGGCCTTGCTCAAGGACCCGCAGACATGCTGAGGTGGGGTTTGAACCTGCGACCTTGTGATTACAGGCACACAGGCTTAGCCCACTGAGCCACATGCTATATAGAAGATGGATGGATAGATGGAAGTAGAATCTGAATTAAGCCAAATTTACATGGACTGGATCCCTCAGTGACAGCTTTTTATAAATGTCAGGAAAAACTCTGAGTCCATCTTCTAAACACTTATGCTGGTCAGGCTTGCAAGTCTCCATTACACTTTAGTATGTTGTTGATATTCAAGTTCGCACTGCAATCATGCAGTGTTCATTCTTAACTGAGGTACTTCTTTTGTGGGTTTTGTATCTGATTCAGCCTCAGTCTTTTCAAGTTGGCATGAATGCAGTTATCACCACTCTTATGTGAACGAAGCGTGAAATTTCAAAAATGATCCCAATCCCTTAACCTCATGACTTCATTCATTTAACTGGATGGTAGATCTCTTGTCTGCCTGAACAGCATCTTGGCTTTGCTCTCTTTTTTTATATATCCACCTTAGATCAGGGGTGGGCAATCTTACCCAGAAAGGGCTGCTGTGTATGCAGGTTTTCGCTGCAACTCCCTAATTAGGTCATTAATTAGAGGACTGATTGGCTGAAGAGTCCTCACACCTGTCGCCTGTTCCCCATTGTTGACCTAAAGGACATCTCAAAACCTGCATGCACACCGGTCCTTTGCGGATGAGATTACAGTACAGGTGGAGCAGTGTTTATCCACTTTCATCAAGTATCTGCTTTATTTGGGTTCGGTTCTGTTTTTGAAGTTCTTCCTTATTCTCTTATTGGTAGATGAAGAGCCTGTTAGCTCTCCTGATGCACTTTCATGTGTCACCTGTCCTCTTCCAGACATCCACCTCCAGGTTTCCGTGTCTTTTCCACACCATTCCTTACCAACTCCAGCTTTTCTTATTATGTGGAGGGACTAGAGTATTTGAATATAGAGGGATCATGCACACATTTGTTAGGAAGTGTATTCAAATGTCCTGTGACTCTTCTCATTTGTGAGGTGGTCAGGTAATGCACTTTCATTGGTAAGATACATTATACACCAGCTGCTCTGTCAGGATACCTGGTTTGTTGTCATTTCAGATTCTGTTCCAGAGCCACGTGATGCAAAACAGGCCTGTGATCCATGTGCATGTTTTGCTTCGATGATGTTTGTGCCAGGCCTACCTTGGTCCTGTTTTCTGAAAGTGGAAGTGTCGTATTGCATTTATAAATTTGTTCACCTCACCTTAGAGACGCCCAGGAAACACTTTCTTGAAATGAGTGTACAGATCATTAACTGTCAGTGGGTAAAAGTCAATCTGAGGTGCGGATGTTAGACCTCTGCGGCTTTGGGTGGGCTGGTGTTTGGTGTGTATTAGGCAGGTCTTCAGTGATGGAGTGCTAGACCTGTGATATATTGTGCAATAATATAATAAAGGACAGATTATGTTGCTTTTGCGTGGTGTTTAAGGGACAGATTAAGCATATGCCTGTGAAGGTTTGGGTCTGCTCTCTCTTTAACAGTGAAAAATTTTTGATAATACATCGCTGACCATGCAATGCTTTTATTTTTTACTTTGGATGCATGATTTAGGATGCGTGTGCTATTAGTTGCTGTCCTTGGCCGGTCGGCCTTTGTCTTTTCTGAATTCCATCAAAGCTACATCATGCAGCCTGTTCAGTAGGAACATGCCTCTTTTGTCCCTCTCGCAGAGGCCGGGAATGCCCCCGACCAGCCGCATGACCCCTCAGGGACCTTCTATGGGACCCCCTGGTTACGGCGCCAGCCCAGTGTCGCGGCCTGGTATGCCAGTCATGGACCCGACCCGGAAGAGGCCCGCCCCTCAGCAGATCCAGCAAGTCCAACAGCAGAGCCGCACCCAGCAGTAAGCACTCGGCCTGGGTTAGGCCGGGTTCTGGGATGGGCTGCGGACCCCGATCTTTAACAACAGATCTTTGGGTGATGACGTTCTAATGATTTTAATGTTTCTGATCTTTCTTCTGCTACACAGTGCCAAAAAGAAAAAAATGGCCGATAAAATTCTACCTCAGCGGGTGAGTACATTTATTGACTTTATAAGAATGGTCTGTTTTATTAACATGAGTAAATGTATCTGAGTGTTCTTCCAGTATATGTGAACTAAATGTATGCCACTTCAATAAGTATGTGAATGACAATTTTATAAACCTCAAATTAAATTTCTGTCAATGAATATCACACAGCCTTGAATAGCAGCAAATAGCAAGGATGCCAATGTCCTGTATATGAGGGACCTTGATCCTAATTGCTAATGTGAATTATCTACTATCGGTTTTAAGGATAGACGTGTGCTTCCTGTCTTCAGGCTATTTTCTCTTCCCCACCCACCCGCCCCACAGATCAGAGAGCTGGTCCCAGAGTCTCAGGCATACATGGACCTGTTGGCTTTTGAGCGGAAGCTCGACCAGACGATCATGCGAAAGAGGCTGGACATACAGGAAGCCCTCAAAAGACCGATCAAGGTAGGCGATCGACTTAAGCAGACTCGTTTCTCTGCCATTTCAAGGGCTTCGTCTCCCACATCCAGAACACCGCATCTGAGTACAGGACACTGTTTCCCTGTTATTTGTAGTAGCAATACTTAGGGCGACATGCGTTGCTATAAATTTTCAGGTTGAAGTTTTACATTGTATTTAACACTGTTTTAAAACTGGATGTGTTGTGAAGGTTTTAAGAGCAAAAAGCAGTCAAGTCTGTGGTGGTTAGAAATGCTGGAATGTGACCTTGGTCCCAGAGGAGCTTTGAGTTTCCAAACAACTGCTGTGAACACATACAGCGATTCACTCGGGTCGCGTCCTTTAAAACATAACTTCACTAAAGCCTTTTTATTTTTTGGACCGCCTTTGACTGATAAGGTAGAAAACATGAAATCCAAACCTACAAATTTGTGTTTGTGAGAAACACTACTCATTCACTCTAACAGCTGTTGTGAATAATGGTTTTGATGTTTTCATCCCTTTGTAGCAAAAGAGGAAGCTTAGAATTTTTATTTCAAACACCTTCAACCCCGCCAAGCCTGATGCTGAGGACGGGGAGGGCACTGTTGCATCATGGGAGCTCCGGGTAGAGGGACGACTGCTAGAGGATGTGAGTCACACGGTCATAGGGCAAACCCGCCTTCCTTAAGATCTTTCCTCCCCTGAATCTTCTGTGTTAAAGGGATGTTTCGGTGCTCAGTGAAATTCTGTGTATAAGCTGTTATGTAGATATTTTGTTGAAATTCAGTCATAATTCTGACTCATTTTTGTGCATGGTCTTCGTTATTAAATGACCAAAAAGAAACCTTAGGTTCTGTTGTAAGTCACGGCCTTGTGGAGAGATTCTTTGGTCACATGACTCCTCTGTTAACTAAAGATGGGGTGCCAGCAGAAAGTATTTATGTGCTTCTCTTTCAGACGGCTGTATCCAAGTATGAAGCTACTAAACAGAAGAGGAAGTTCTCGTCTTTCTTTAAATCGCTAGTGATCGAATTGGACAAAGATTTGTACGGACCTGATAATCACTTGGTGGAGGTACGTAGGCTCACTTTCCACTGGCTTGCGTAAAACAGAGGGTAGGGACACTCCAAGAATGGGCACGAGTTTCTGGCAATAGTGAACTTGATGCTTGGCTCTCCCCTGCCCTTCCCGCACAGTGGCACAGGACGGCCACCACCCAGGAGACTGATGGCTTCCAGGTGAAAAGGCCAGGAGATGTGGGGGTGCGCTGTACCGTGCTCCTCATGTTGGATTACCAGGTACATGCCGGTGATGGACAGATCGGAGCTGTTTGGATCCCTGAAACCGGTCACATGTTCACATGATACAGTTATTATCTGGAATAGAGTTGCAAAGGGGTGGAACATTTTCCAG
Source organism: Mormyrus lacerda (assembly GCA_015163995.2). Taxonomy (NCBI): domain Eukaryota; kingdom Metazoa; phylum Chordata; class Actinopteri; order Osteoglossiformes; family Mormyridae; genus Mormyrus; species Mormyrus lacerda. The sequence goes on from JAABNX020000143.1 coordinate 2,989,570, forward strand.
AAACTTTCCATTGCATGGGAAGTTAGACTGGGGAATTTTGGAGATATTGCAAGTTGGAAACTTTCCATTGGAATTAACGGGAATACAGTGGTTCCTTAGTCCTCAAACTCATTAGAACTCATTTCTTAAAAGTCGCACCAACCAGTTTGAAAAAAAATTACCTAGAACTTGATCTGAATCTTAGAAGTCGAACCGTGAAAGCTGACCTAAGATAACTTATTCGCCCGAGGAAATGAGTAACGCGGCACGTCTTAGCAGAAACAAAGGGTAACGCTTCAGTCTCTGCCTTGCATTCGCTGTGATAGCATCGTGCATGTTTACACTAGCTGAATACATATATTTAGTTTCCAAGTCCGGTCCTGGAGATCTAGGTTTTCTATGCTACCTGACTTCTGATGAGCCACACCTGCTTCTGGTATTTACCTGAGACCTAGTGTGGCTCATCAGTAGCTCTCCAGGACCGGAGTTGGAGACCCCCGATTTAGACATTTTGCCACTGTAATCCGGAAGGGCAAAACGTCAAACCTGGTCAATGGGTTTCTGATTTCTGCTCATGACTGTGAATGAGAGACTCATCATAGCAATGGGTGGAAAGTACAAAATTGTGCGATATACATGGATCTCCTGCTATATCGCGGTTCAGCTATCGCGCCCCGCTATATTGCGGATATTCCCCCGACACATCAGTTCTCTGCATATCACCTATCTTGCTTATGGTCCAATTGTTGTGAGCAAACTTTTTGTAAACTTTTTGTTTTGTTTTAACCCCTACGATTTAAGGCTTAAACTATTTTAAAAAAAGCTTGTTTATATAGTCTTTCTGTATTGCGAATTTTCACCTAGCGCTTTTAAAGCGTGTGGGAGGGGTATTTTAAGGCTTAAACTATTTAAAAAAAAAAAAAAAAAAAAGTTTTTTTTTTTTTATGGTATTTATATATCATGGATTTTCATTCGCTGATAGTCTGGAACATGACTTTGCCGATAGGCGGGGATCACTGTGTTGCACTTGATCTCTAACATGAAAAGCATGGTTTGTTATCTGTGAGATGTTGTGGTCATTTGACATTATTGTAAAACAGGAGATACTGTATCATAAGCTTGTGGGTTTCTCAGGAAGTTGAATATTCAAGATGTTCACTGCATTTATGGACTTATTCTCATTAGTTTAGTTCAGTTTGTATGCCCGCTTTTTTTTTTTTTTTTTTGCTGGGTTTAAATAATCAGTCTGCAATAGTAGATAATGAATTTGTCTTTCTAAT
>JAABNX020000143.1:2994701-3013362 GCA_015163995.2 Mormyrus lacerda
TTCTGGGTGCTGCCCCCCCCCCCCCCCCCCGAGCTCTGGAATTGGTAACCCAGGCAACCAACAAACCTGGGGCCAAAGTGCTATTGATTTGTCTAGTTACTCTTTCCCTACATTGTGGACTATTCTAGTGAGTTAGGATCAGCTGCATAATCATGCAACTAGTCAGTTGTATAATGGTAAGTGATTAAGCAGCTTTGATTTTTTTTTTTTTTTTTTTAATTTAAAGTGAATCTGTTTTGTCACCCGTAACTAATGTTCAGCTTTTGTCTTTTCTGTGATGTGTAAAGGCTGATATGTAGGTCTGTCCGTTATGTACTTGATGAGTGAGTGAGCTGTTGAATCGGTAGTCTTGGCTGTAAGAGTGAGAGCCCATCCACCTCCTGCTGCCCTCTGCAGATCCACGAGACCATTGAGACCATCAACCAGCTGAAGACGCAGAGAGAGTTCATGCTGAGCTTCGCCCGGGACCCGCAGGGCTTCATCAATGACTGGCTGCAGTCGCAGTGCAGAGACCTGAAGGTGAGGAAGGGGCTGCTAGCTGCACGCGGGTATTTACTCCTTATGTGGAGCTGGCTTTTCTGAGCAGATGAGAGTCTGGCTAGCGGCTACACCTCTGCGTTTGGCTAGCAATTTAATTGACATATGACTTGATGAGTTTCATCAAGTCAATGTCAAACATCTCTAAATCATGGTTGGGCAATCTTATCCACAAAGGGCCAGTGTGTATGCAGGTTTTTGGGATAACCTTTAGCTCAGCTGTTCAAACTCAGGTGTCGGGACTCCTCAGCCAATCAATCCTCTAATTAGTAATCTAATTAGGGAGTTGCAGTGATAACCTGCATGCACAGCAGCCCTTTCTGGATAAGAGAGCCCACTCCTGGTTTAAATAAGAGCAAATACAAGCAGTGAGAGGAGAGATGGAAACGAGTTTGAGTCTTGGTTATGAAATTGCTTGCGAGGATTGTGTTTGCTTGCAGACCATAACTGATGTGGTGGGGAATCCTGAAGAGGAAAGGAGGGCGGAGTTCTACTTCCAGCCGTGGGCCCAAGAAGCCGTATGTCGCTACTTCTACTCAAAGGTATGGATGAAGTGAGCAGGGAGATGGTGCCGGACGGGACGCAGCATGATGGCGGTTCTAGAAAAAACTGGAAATCGCACAAGAGATGTTCGAGTCTCCATCTGTCTTTTGTCGCCCTGTAATTGAGGCGGTGCTGCTTCTGACATTATATTAAATGATGCAGCTTTGATGCTTTGAGTTTTGATGTTGCCTCACAGATGTAGATGAACACCTTGTGTTCCTTTTTTCTTAATCTGGTTTGTTAATCATGGGGGGGGGTCTGGTCATAGGTTCACATCAGCCGGTCCTCCACTGAACTCGTACAGTCACTCGGCGATGACCGAAACACCCACATGTCTGTGTTGCCTTCTAGCTGCTAAGATGTCTTTCCTGTGCCTTCAGGTGCAGCAGAGACGACAAGAGCTGGAACAGGCTCTCGGCATCAGAAACACATAGATGCAGTGTATCTGGGGAAGACTACCGAGACAGCAGGGGCCTGGGATGTTACTTCCACCACAGGACAAATTTGTTCAGATATAGAAACTCCTGGATTGTAACAGACCATTTTAAAGCCTCTTCTGGCTGCAGACAGCAATGTCTCACTCCACACATACAACCTGCTTTCCTGACCATTTTTAAAACCAGTTCCTAGTAGTTTATCCTCTCTAAACTAGAAACTCACCCTTTTCTTTTTATCTTTTCTATCGTGCTATTGTGTTTGGGTGGCGATCCATATTGACAAGATTAGTCCTTAGTCAACTGCAAAAATGCTTTTCTCAATGTGCTTAGCCCTTAGAGCACAGAGCTGTGAAAACTGAACACATCCAAGCACGATATTACATTCATAAACTATTCTCCATGAATGTTTATTTCCATTCTAGCCTTGGGAGGGACATTGTGTGCTCACATTGTGAGCAGTAGACTGATTATATTGGGTCCACAAAATATTTGGATTCCCGGAATGTTCCCTTGTGTTGTGGTTTTGGGAAACTGGGTCTTCTTGAATTTGTTTTGGGCGATTATCACACACTTTCTATCCTAGCAGTAAGATGACAGAAATGACAGGCTGATAGCAGTCTCTTCCAAATTGTTTTCCCCAATTTTTTTTTTTTTGGAAGGGGGGGTGGGGGGTTAGCAGTTTCTTGTGTGGTACTTTTTTCTGTGCTGGAAACTTGAAGATAGACCTTTGTAATTGAGGTGATGTGTTTCACCTGCTTTGAAGGCACGATTTTATTGTTTGGGTAGTTTTTTTATTTTTTTGATGACTCTCCATCTCTTAAAAGTTAACATTCTACTGTGGAAGACCCCACCACCACCACCTTTCTGTAAACCAAGCTGCATTAATGATGTCCCTGTTAGCCCCTGTTACAGGAATATTCAGACAGCAGCATGTTGTACCTCAGAACTCTCTAAGGCTGTAAATACTTCACACAGGAAGACTGACAGAGTATTTGGCAGGCCGGGTCATTGTTTGCCCTGCCCATCTTTCACATACTATGTTAATATCACCATTGCCGTTCTCAAGTACTCTAATCTCTAGTACTGTAATCCAAGATTTTATATAGTCTATACCGTAGTAACATAAATGTCAGAGCAGATGATCGCTGCTGATTCTTCTGTGTTGTCATAGTTTTTTTTTTGTATTAAAAGCCATAATCTGTATAATATGTAGTAAAGTTGTCATATTTAAGATCTTTATCTGGAATTCAGTCGGTATTTGCTGGAAAATTATCGGACCGAACTTTAGTGTGTATAGTTTGGTTTCCTGTATTTTCAAGCTTCATTCGTGACCTAAAAAGTCTTTATTGGGTTGGGAAGAGGATTCACGAGACCGCTGCCAGCCCACCACTGGACTGAACATCTACATTTATTTGCTGTGTGCTTCTTCCAAGTTTTCTTAATAAAAAAACAACCTGAAGTTAAACAGAGGGTTTTACTCTTCCTGCCAGTAGAACTCAGTTTCTTAAAGAATTTTGCTAGAAAATATCTGCAGTCTCGGGAAGGAATTTGTTCATATGAACCAAAATAATGGTAAAGGTATATAGTCTGTGTGTGTGATCTAAATTCCAGCTTCCCCTTTAAGATGTCCACCTGAATAGAGTGCCTCATTGCACCGTACTTGAATGGGATGTTACCATGCACTCAGCTTATGAAATCACCCTTGGATTCTGACATGAATATTCACAGGAATTACATGGAGAACTTTGAATAGTTGAACTATGGTGAGTCACATTTTTGATAGATTTGGTGCTAAACATTTCTGGCGATGAATTTAACGCTTGTTAATTTGCGCATTTCATAAATTACTGTAGTTCAGGGACAAATGTTTCTTGCATATTTTGTCTCCTGGATATTGTATAAAAGGATGTACTTTTGTTTACTGGAAGTCGCCTAACAAAGCCTTTGCTGGCGAATAATGGAATTTTACACTACGTCACGCTGCTGCATTGTCTAAAGCATAGTACGGCCTTACTGTGTATTCAGTTATTTTAATGTCATACATATTAGCCTTTCAAGTCTTCTGTTTCCAGACAGGGACCCCTAACTATGTAACTGCTAAACAGCTGGTGCGCCAAGCTGTTTAAAACATTAATTAATATTATAATCCACTGTCACAAATTAATGACCTTTGAGGGCTTACTTGCTGACTAACTGCACTAAAAACAATGTAACAACAATGTAAAAACAAATTCAAGCTCTGCGTAAAAGTGATCTTCGCTGCAATGTACATACCGGGGATCATCCAAAATTCGCTTGGTATATGGGTCAGATCAAGGTCATTCATTTCCCAGACTAACAACGTTTTGGAGTGGGCAGTGTAGAACTACGTCCGGTATCCTCATGTTGCGCTAAAGCGTCTGGCCCTTTTATCGGAATGAAAATCGCAGAGTTTGCAGAACTCGTCACTATCCCGTTTAACCATCGGGCTGAGCTGGACTGTGGCATTCTGGGAATTATATTTCTTTCTCGTCGTAATATTATTTTGTAATTTATCATATTGTTGGTCCTCGGCAGTTCTGTCTTATTTCACTCTGGGGGGGAAACATTTGGCTCTTTGATGTGTATGGGAAAATGAATTACGATAAACTAGTTTAATTTCTTTTTTATTCCACACGACTGCGGTACGGCGAAGGAAAATATTATTTATTTAATTTAAAGTAACAGGCGCTTGGACCAACAACATATTCCGTTATACAGATGTCGGTTCATTGGCACCAAATCGGTAACTCGTGGTAGGCGATTTTTACCCCCAGGAGCATAATCCAGGCGCTAGTAGGGGGCGTGATTTACGTAGCCTACAGCATGCTGAGTATAAATACTTATTAGTTCAGCGGCTGGTGCGAAGCTGCGTTCCTTGGTGGGCGTCGGACGGCTGCAGCTGCAATCCACTCCGAAAGGTCGCATACAATGGCAACGCCGAAGAAAGTCTGCCTTCTCGGCTCTGGCAACTGGTGAGTGACACACCCGCTAAATACAGGCTGCTTATCCTCTGGTTTCTCTTCTAATGCTTGTTTTTTCCCCATTTTCTTTATTGAGAAAGGTCCTTAGTATCAGTTTTGTCTTGAAGTATGCAAAATAAATCATGAGATATATGAAATTAAAATGCTCGTATATATTATCGCCTTTAACTTTAATATTGCTAAGGCGCTGACGTGCCCTTTGACGACAGGTTGCCGGCGTATTGATTTTCTTGCGCAGTTTATGCGTGTAATGCAAGTGCTTCATAGCAGTTTTGCCCTCCCCAGATAACACCAAATAACACTTTTGGTGATGTAGGTTTTTGATGTCGGTCACAGACTACAGTTTTATTACTGTGAATATTGTTTGCAGATGTTGTTCGTATATTATGCTGTTATGCCCACTTATCAAGCAGGTCCGCCAATTTCTAAAAGTTTTTAAACTCTATACGAGGGAAATTTTTAGAAGTTTAGGTCTTGTTCGGGATGCAATTCCGTCTGATTTTGTTGAAATGTTGCTGTACTGTTACTGTCCCGGTAACGCACAGCCACCTGTCAAAAACCTTACCCCTCTTGATTTATTTTGTTTGCGATATACAACTTAACTTAAAACACGTTTCCTTAATCATATCGATCAAAGATTAACCAGAATTCCAAAATATGGCATTATCGGTAATAATTATACAGGAAATTGCTTATGTCCTTAAGTCATATTTTCATTTTCTGTTCTCATGGCATGCTCAGCGTTTTCCCAGCTGTTATCAAGAACAAACATTTGCTCAGATGGTCTGCTGGTTCTGTCACAGTTGGTCTGTTGAATAGTAAGAGGCTGCCTGATACTCTAACACACAAAGCCTATCATAGACTTATAATAGTCCACATTTTGCCATTTTAATCCAGTATGTTTTGTATGTTCGCCTAGTTATGACATCACAGACAAAGGTTTTGCTTCTTGGTGTTTTTTGATAGATCGGGGGGATGCAATGGTCTTTCCCCCCCACCCAATAAAACCTCTCAGGTCCCAGTGTTTACAAGACACTTTATGGCAGGTATGACTAGTACCTTTGACAGCAGCTGGTAAAATACATTTTTGCTTTGCCATATTGTTACTCCTTCTTACTGATAGAAATTGGTACCTTGAATATATACAGTATAGTATATATGAAAGGGATGTTTTGATGTCCTCTTTTTGTTGCTTTTTGTTAGTATTTTGTGTTTCTCTGTAATGTGCATCATTTTCTGTCACATTGTTCTTTTTGAAACATTGCGGGTGGGAGTTTAGGCCAGGCAGTCTTGGGGATGATGCCAAGTGTCGCAAAGTCTCTGTTCACCCAAGACTCAATCTCCTTGCAACATGTCACAGCTGCATTAGTCTGCTTGGGGTTCAGTCTTTAGTAAAGCCTCAGTGGGTCAAAGGGTTGTCCTGGCAATCAGTGACAAAACTTGCTAGATAAAAAATGTCGCTGCACAGGCCCCTTCAGTTTTAGGATTCATGTATAGTTCCAGTCAAAACCCAACCCATAGAAAGGTTTATTAGTACTATTCTCTACATTTTAGAATAAAGACTTCAAAACTATAAAATAACATGTATGGAATTATGCTTTGGCCAAAAAAATATTTAAAAATTGTTTGGTGGGGGCAATTTGTTGTGGGTTGCGATTCAAAAGTTTGCCGGTTCAAATCCCTGGGTCCGCAGAGTGACCCCATCATTGAGCCCTTGAGCAAAGCACTTAACCCCAATTGCTTCAGGGACTGGCTGACGCTACTGTCTCCTCTACTCCAGTTTCATAACGTGACCTCCTGGGATGCTTTTCCAGCTGTCCTGAAGGAGCTCCCACATACTTTCATTGCCACTTTTCCTTCACTTTCTGGTCAAACTCCATCAAAACCATCTCTACCATGTTTCGGTCAGCTGGCCAGGTCATGTGTGATGACACTATCACTCTCCTTTATAGGCGGCTTGGCGTTTCCAAACTTTTGACTGATACAGTATGACAGAGTTAATTGAACTCTTCATCCTTACAAACAAGGGTTTTTCTTCAGATTCATCCCAGCAATCTTGAGGCAAGCCTTCTTATTAGGCTTAATCAATTAGAGTGCATTTAGATGCAATTAGTTGCATTTTCTCTAACAGGTTATTAATAAGGAAGTTTAAATGATATTCTCATGGCTTGGGAACTTGCCTTACATTGACTGTTTAATCCTGAACCGATAACTTGTGGGTACAATATGTATGGACAGTGACCTCCTCGTGAAGAAAGTACACCATCTTACAGGGAACCCACACAGGCCATGTGCAGGATTCCCGGATGCCCCAGTAGGACTCAGCCCTGCTTCTTTGCCCTTTGTGTGGAGATCTGAGACGGCCCATGCGCCATTTCACGGAGCACGGGGGAGGGTTCCTTGCCAACCCTCTGCTATTTCAGACTGCAGGATGTTACTTATATGTCTGGGAGGTCATAAAGTACAGAGCTAGTCATGTATGTGCAACCTTTAAAAAAAAAATACCTACCAGTTACAATTTAATTTAATTATTTGCTTTTTGCACAGGCACACAAATACAAGTACACTGGAATTCTTGCACGGTTCCCTTAGTCAAGATTAAAAAAAAACAACAACAACAAACAAGAGTATTGGTTTCTACTATGATATTAAATGAATAAAAGGAGAAATAAAGTGCATTGAGTGACAGAGGTAGCTGGGGGGATGAGGGTGATATAAAAGTCTACTTTTTTCATATTTTTTTTTTTTGTTGAGTGGGGAGGGACGTCCCCCATCTTCAGTGTTATATATCAGATGGTAAATATTCATGAAGAATGAAGAGATCATCTGTTGCTGACATTATCTTCATCTTTGTTTTGTTTAATTATATGCATTTCTTTTTTTCTGTCTCTTTTTTTTTTTAAGTTTCTTTTGGACTAAAATATTGTGCTTGCGTTCTCACCCCTGAAATGTTTGCTATCATCTTTTTTTCCACCCCGTTTTTTCCTGGCCTGTATCTACTAATAGTGGTTTAGCTCTGGTTCTTCACAGAGAAGTGCGAAGCGGAAATGAAGTGATTATTTGTAAAATTCATATTCATTCATAATGCCATATGTTGATGATATCATGCATCATGGGCATAAATTACCAGGGTATAGGGGGCTGTAACCTCCCCAAAAATCAAAACCGGCTAATACACCCCCACCCTCCCCACAATGATCATGTCTGCCCATAAGTGGGTGTTGTCCTCAACCCCTCCCAATGTTCAAACCAAAGTTATGCCCCTGTCATGCATATATAACACAGTTTTTACATTTTTGTGAATTCCAATTTAATTGTATGTTATGTGAAAAATGTGACGGGCATTTATGAAAAATCTGCTTCCTGTAAGCATCACACAAGGTTGTGGGATAATATGATGAAACCCTAGAAGTTTTTGTCCCTGTGTTGTAAGAGAATTGAACTCTGGACCTAGGCTTCCAGGTTGCAATGTGGTGTTGCCCTTTAGTCTAGTTTTAGACAGAAGTGCATTGTGGGAAATTATTAATCAGGGATGATTGCACAGCAAAAAAAACTACGCGTGAAAGATTAAAGGGAAGAGGTTATAGCAGATATTAAGTGTTCGTAACTGCAGAGAGCGGCGCAAGGTAAAAGCAAACTAAGCAGCTGCTTAGGGGCACAGTGACCACCAGGGGGCACCCTCATCTGATCAGCCTGTCAGGTTGGGAAGACATATGTCAAATGAACACTGGGTGAATCAAATTTTGCTTAAGGCCGGCCCTCAACAACATATTTGGGAGGATAACCCCTTGGTCTTTGATCTATGCTCTCCACAGGGGCTCTGCTATAGCCAAAATCGTTGGTGCCAATGTGGCCCAGAACCCCAAGTTTGACAAGACTGTCAACATGTGGGTGTTTGAGGAAGTGGTGAATGGCCGAAAGCTCACAGAGATAATCAACACTGAACATGAGAACATCAAGTATCTTCCTGGACACAAGTTGCCTCCAAATGTGGTAAGACTGATGCTGTGTGGTAGATTATTTCTATTGACTTACCAGATGCTCTTATCTAAAATGACATGCAAGCAAGAAGCAGAGCACAGGGTCCTCGGAGAAGTTGGTGTTCTGGGTTTCACTGAAGGGCCCAATAGTTAAACTCTTTGCTCTACCAGCCGCAGGATTTGAACCCACAACCTTCCAAACATGGCCACAGATCCCAAACCAACTGAATTATACACTGCCTTGACAGATCTGATTTAACTAAGCTATGGGTAACAACAGGATCTTAATGTACAAGAACTAGACCAAAACTGAAACATATTTGTGTATGTATTTTTGGTGGCTTAGTAGGATGAATTTCAATAAATTAATGTCACAGTTGGAATACACTGATCGTTTTTCGAAATCGAGCAACAAGATTGAAAATTTGAAATCATTGCCTTTGAGCAAAAATGTTGAGCGCTTCGAATTACGAAAACCTATCTGCCATAATTTTGTTTTGCGGTCAAGCTGAGAAATCTAATAACTTCTTTATAACTTAATTTCCCACTGTATTGTTGTTGTCCCCCTGTACGCAATATTTCTAAATTGAGATGTTTTTCCAAATGCAGAAAGCCAAGCAAATTAATCGCCCGGCAACATCATAAGGGAAAAAGATCTTAAATTTACCTGCAGTGTTTTTAATTAGAGCTACAGGGTTTGACTTGACTCTTCTTTGGAGAGCTGGTGAGCACGTAGAAGTTATAAAGGCGACAGGTGGAATTACAGCATGGGCTGTCGGCTAAATGAAAACATTCTGTGAAAAATGCCGCTGGCGCTCAATGAAGTGCCAACTGGAATTGGAAGCACAAAGTACTCGATGACCTCCTGAGGGCATCCTTTCTTTTCATCTTGCAGGTAGCCGTGCCGGAATTGCCCGATGCCGTCAAAGGGGCAGATGTCCTGGTTTTTGTGGTGCCACACCAGTTCGTCGGAAAAATGTGTGATGGAATCAAGGATCATATCAAGAAGGATGCCCTGGGCATGTCCCTCATCAAGGTGCGCATGATTTAGCACCGCTCAGCACAGTGGTGGACCAGACATGCTCCTTAGCATGCTAATGAGTCTATGTCAAACGTCGTTTACAAAGACCTCATTGTCTGAAATTTGAAGATGCATATCTTCGTATTTAGTTAATATAGAACATTTAATGAATATTTATGGATCAAGGACTCTTACCAGTACAGTAAATCCAGGTAACTCTTAGTTGACCCTCAACTATACTTGTTATCCTTAGAAAGGTTCAGTAAAGGTAGTTTTGAAATGCTTTAGCTACACTGAAGGAAATATTTTGTCTCAGGGTGTAGATGAGGGCCCAGAGGGGCTGAAGTTGATCTCAGACGTCATCCGGGAAAAGTTAGGAATCACCATGACGGTACTCATGGGTGCCAACATTGCCAATGAAGTTGCGGATGAGAAATTCTGTGAAACCACCATTGGTAAGACGTCTGGTGGGAAAACATCTTTCGTGTTTGATAATTTGGTGTCTTTATGTTGAAGAGGCTCAACGTTGAGGCGTCCGTTATTTTGATACATGACTCACTGGAGAAGCTAGAATCCTAAGGCAGGATCCTTGGTGCTTTTGGAAGGGTTAGGAAACTCAGCTCAGAAAAAAACCTTACATCTTAATTACCCTGAACCTCATGTTCTTGAAATGGGTTCTTGGAGTCCAATAAACCCTTAAGCGATTGAAATTAAGAGGAATCCATAAAGAAAACAGCATTAAACATCTGAAGTATTAGCTGTATGAAATTGTCACATTTGTTCTAATCGGTTTTTATCTGACGAGATTGGAGTTGAAACTAATTTTTATAACAATTTATATAAATTGGCCAAAAAAACGGCACGCATGGGATGCAGGAGACAAAAATATCACTTTCAATGTACTAATGTTAACTTGCTAATTCCTATTGCTCATTCCAATCGTGACTGACGGTTACTTTGACGTCGAAGCAGCTGTCGTACGTAATTACTAAGTTCTGTAACCTGGAGATCCTAATGTTCTGCTGTTAATGTTAGACTTTCAGTGAATGATCTTTAGAGTGGAGTATATTCAAATCGGATTAGATTAGGGTTCAGTTTAACTTAATTGTCATTGTACTGTATACAGGTACAGAGGTAATGAAATGCAGTTAGCATCTAATCAGGTAAATAAAATGTACACAAGTATGATTTTTTTTTTTTTTAATAAATGATAAAATTTGTATGCACCTATAATGCAAAACAATTATCTGTGTTGCTGTAAACCGCCGAAAAAACATGGCAAAAATGTGTGCTGTACAGACGCAACGCAAATTGCCATAAAAACGCTAGTTGACATTAATTGAAATCAAAATGAATGTGAAACATTTGCTCGTTGCCAAACGGTGTGCTTCAGTGCCTGGCGGATTGGACTCTCCAGTGGAGTTACTGGGAGCAGGTTTAAGCTTCTGATGCTATTAAATCCATGTACACAGGCAGTCAGAGCAACATCAGAACAGAACACATTTTTTCCCCTTTTGAGGGAAGGGACATGGCTTTAGTGTTGAATCCAGCCCTTTTGAACACCAGTGTTTGCTTAAATACAGTTGTCATTTAATTATCTTTAGTCCTGGGTTTGAGAACAAAAACATTTAACTCTTCTGCATAATATACATGTACCAGACCTATTAGACTTAAACCTTCACAGTAATCGCCACAAATAATTTCATTTTAGATTGAAATTATTGTTTTGAATAATAATAAATACTTTAAGGTAACACTTTACTTGAGGGGACACAAATAATGTAATATTATGCTATTACTTTTGTATTAATTAACCACAAATGGTTAATTAAGTGTTGCTTACAAACTGATCTCGTGTTTGTTCATCATTAATGACCGGTCACACATCTTTTCTCAAGCAAGTACTGTATTTACTATATCTGTTAATTCTGTAAAACTCAGTGAACTACTGAAGGGACAAGTCACGAATAACACCAATGAACCACTGATCTCATGTTTGTTTATCATTAATGAATCATGAGATCTTTCATCTTAAGTAGGTACTATATTTGTTCATTTTTTTTGAGTTACTACTGAGTATTTGTGTCCCCTTAAGTAAAGTGTAAATTTTAAATCTCAGCAAAAATGAGCTGAAAACAGGAAGGTTCATGTGTTTTCTTATGGTTTATTCTAATTTAATTATTAAGGCATAAAAAAATCCAAGATAACCGATGGCCTTAAATTTTCAATACAGTATGTTTAGCTAGGGGAGCTGATGGCAGGAAAGGGCTGAGAGTGTGATTGTCAGCAGTCACAATCATGTCATGCCAATTAAAACAATCTTAACTGGGGTGAAACGCAATGTCCCTGACAGTGGGAAAATGCACCCTGGGAATTGTAGTCAAGTAAAAACTGATATGCTCAGTGGTCTATACAAGAACAAGATGTGATTTGGCTTGAAGTCCTACACTGAAATCGGCAGTAGGATTGGATGCTAAGTGGCGTGCTGCTTTTTTCTCTGCGCACACACTTTTTCCTGCTTCCTTCAAGGGTGCAAGAACAAAGAATATGGACCTCTGTTGAAAGAGCTGATGCAGACGCCCAACTTCCGTGTGACGGTGGTGGAGGAGTCAGATGTGGTGGAGATTTGTGGAGCTCTGAAGGTACACTGACACTGCGGCCAGATGCATGTAAATTACAGGATGCTTTGGTTTGGAAACGAGCAATGGAACTAAGGAATGCGCGTAAGATATTAGTATATAAATACGTGAATATAAATGTATAAATAAGGCGACATGGTGGTGCAGTGGTTAGTGCTGCTGCCTCACAGTAAGGAGGTCCTGGGTTCGCTCCCCAGGCCGGGTGTAGGAGTCTACATGCTCTTCCGGTGTTCATGAGCCGGGGGCTCTGGTTTCCTCCCATAGTCCAAAAATGTGCACAATAGGTTGATTGGTGACTCTAAGTTGGCCCCGTAATTGAGTGTGCACGCCCTGCGGTGTGTTGGTTCCTGCCTGCGCCCATTGTTCCCAGGATAGGCTCCGGTCCCCCCCCGCAACCCCAGCTGGGATTCAGCAGTTACGGTGATGGATGGAGGGAAATGTTCATGTGGGTTTTTCATTGCAAGCCAGTTTTGGGTGAATTGCTCCCTGAGGTGTGATATTACGCATGTCCCCAGTCTTGTGTCCTGTGCTTCCTGGGATAGGCTACAGGCTCACAGTAACCTTGAATTGAACAGGATATGGAAGATGCTTGGATCAATGAAATAGAATAGAATAGAATAGTCTTTACTGACACACAGTTAAGGACAGTGGAAATCAGAGGTGGACAGTTCAGGTCTAGGAAGTAAAAATCTAGACCAAATTTTTGTTTCAACCAACCAGTTGAGCAGGGTGACATGGTTTTACCGTACTATTTAATATGGCCCTCAAATCAATCTTTACTTGTACTGATGAAATGGGTGTGAAATGGTTACTGGGTTCACGGTAAAGTTCTGGACAGTGTGACTTGTTTCCAATTTTAATTATCGTTAAAACAGTGCTTGATTACGGTGCTTTGAAAAACTTGTCCAGTTGTCCAGCATCAACCGAAGGTAGCGTCAGACTCCCAGATGCAGGTGCAACATGTAATGTGGGTTTGTGTCGTCAAGTAAAACCACGGCAGAAGAAGACATTGCAGCGCTCTTGTGATTTTTTTTCAGCCGTTGTAGAGGACTAAGGCTGGTGTGGTCATATTTTACGTATTTCTACTACTTTATAGCTAATGCCAGGTAAGTTAACTATTAGCTCAGTGTATGAAGTTGGAACTTGGGAGTAGGGGGAAAATGTCAAAGTTTGTCTGTCTAACTTGCTAATGTTCTGTGTTACCTCCTCTTATAAAAACACTACACATTGCGAGTAGTCTGGTGGAGACAGCGTTTTTTTTTTCCTCAGAGCAAGTTGAATGACCATTTGCTAAGAATTCATTCTGCGCACATTTGTATTTATTTATTCTCGAAACAGAACAATGTAGACTAGTTTCCTTCTTCTGTATGGATTTTCCAGCATAACTACAATGTGACAGCATTATTTGTGTTTGTTTGAAGTTCAGTGAATAGTCGAGCTCTTAGGAGATGATGTGGTTTTCGTATGTTTATATGGGTTTTAGCTACGTTATTATCTTAATATGTATGCAAACAAAAAGCACATACTGCTGCTAAATGTGATTTAGATATCAGAGTATTGTGATTTTCAATGCAGAACCTGGTAAAATGATTACAGTTTGTGTATCAGTAGATTTTCAGCACATTTTAATAATACAGTGATAATACTGATAACTGTGATCATTTTGGTCACTATAATCATGAAATTAAATTTTCTAACCGTTTCATCTCAGCTCTGTATAATATGTTGATTTTATTTTCTTTAATTTTCAAGTTGAAAAAGATTTTGCTTTGTTGTGTGATTTCTGTCACGGCCCCCTTGGGGGGGACACCTCATAGCCAGAGGCCCCCAGGTCATTTGAGTTTGAGACCCCTGCTTTAATGAGTCACAGTCACACAGCACTCAGCTGCTTGATTGAAACAAAATCTTGGACTGGATTTTTACTTTCTGGACCGGAGCTATGCACCGCTGGTGGAAGGTTTTGTTGGTATTGCTCACCGGATCAAGTAACAATAGCAAACAGAAGAAGATACAGGATATAAATAGTATACAATAGAGAATGAATAATAAATAAAACTTAACATATACGACATAGGATACATGTGCAATTTAAATGTAATACAGAATAAGGTAACTGGACATGAACAGATAGTTCACAAGAACTGGCTGACCAAGAAATTCCCCAATTCCCCATGTCTATTCATACATCTATTTTTTTTTTTTGTCTTTCCTCAAGAACGTGGTGGCGGTGGGTGCAGGCTTCTGTGATGGCCTCGGCTTCGGGGACAACACCAAGGCTGCGGTGATCCGTCTGGGGCTGATGGAGATGATCGCCTTTGCGCGCATCTTCTGCACCAGCGGGCCCGTGTCCCCGGCCACCTTCCTGGAGAGCTGCGGCGTGGCCGACCTCATCACCACCTGCTACGGCGGCCGCAACCGCAAGATCGCGGAGGCCTTCGTCAGAACGGGGAAGGTGAGGCTGTGCTCATGGGCTCGGCGTCCGTGTGCCATCATCACGTCGGCAAACATGAATGGTGCATTAAGGGAAGGGCACAATGGCGGGCACAAGTGTCCCACACCCATGGTGGGCGGGATAATTGTGAGCTGCCAATCACTGTCAGCTTTAACCCATTTCCTATTGATAACTGATTTCCATTGGAGGTAGAAGAGTGATTGCTAGCACCTGAGAATCCTACACACTATGCGGGTTCAAAGCTGTGTTTCTGCCATTTTTTGCACAGGGGTTATAAATCTCTTCAAGCAGATCAACAAGGTGTCATTCCAGTCCCTCCAACTCCAGTGTATCGCATCCATGCTGGATTTTTCTCCCCTTTGCAGTCAATCGAGGAGCTGGAGAAGGAGATGCTGAATGGGCAGAAGCTGCAGGGTCCAGCAACAGCGGTGGAAGTCAACCATATCCTGAAGCACAAGAACCTCGTGGAGCAGTAAGCAGTGTGACTGCTACACCTGATGAATCTGACCAATCGTGACAGTCGTAGTCCTATTTCAGCCAAGCCTGCGGACCGGCTGACTACGCAGGCTGGTTCTGGGTAGTCAGGCAAATCCTAGTAAAATTGTGTGGTTCCTGGGCTGAATTTCAATACCAAGAACACAAAGACCATACTTGTGGTCTTAAGACCGGTTTTGCAAACTTGCTTTCCAAGAACAATCTCACAAGACCACAAGGACAGAGAATGCACAAACTGAGACAGATGTATACTTGTATACTTGCTTTTCCATTATGCTGTACGCTCAACCGATTACCCCGGCCATCATTTTTATCATAGTATTTAATAAATGAGACACAATCGGAATGTCCAGTCTAAATGATTAAATATTCCTGACAAGATTACTAGTGTTTTTGTTTCACAAATAATGTTTTACCATAGAAGTTTCATATTTATTTCAGCTCTGTGCAAATTATATATGTGTGTGAACCAATCCAGTTCAGCAGTTTCATAAGCCAAAAAGGTGAAAAACAGCAGGGAAATACTATCTGACAGGAATGATGGAAACGTTACTCTGATTAAGGTAATACAGTTATGGTTCGTGCTTTCATCCTCTGCCATCACAACAGCACGCAAAGAATCATGGGATTGTTCTCATTTGGGAAGGATGCTCCCAATGTATCCCTGATGGGGGGGGGGAACCAGTATCTAGGGATTTTTAGCGTCCTCTGATCTTGTGATCTTAGTATTGGAACTGGTCTTTGGCAATGGAAGATGATGTAAAACGGGTGTGCAGGTACGGTCAAGTACGCATATTGAGATTCAGCCCTGGATTGGTCCACACCTGGCTTCCCAAGAATGAAGAACATTCTCCTGTTCCTTTAGAAATGTAACCCTGGCATACGGGAGAAACGTAAAAAGCTATATATATCACAAAGATGGAGAGATCGGTTATTTATGGTGCCAGAATTGATTTTTTTTAATGTTGCATTCTTTGATGCAAGTGAAACCAGTATGCTAATATTCCAGTAAATATGAAATATAACTTCTTGTGGCTACTTCCCCATACGGCTATTGCACCGGACGCAGGATATAACTGCTTTTGAGGCTGTTTACATTCCAGGCGAAATGAAAAATCATTTATATTGTCAAAAAGACAGAGAAGCTTGTGAGGCATCTATAAAATCATGGATTATCTATATCCATCTTTGTATTTTTTTTTTTTTTTAACTAGATGGAACATTTGTCTTAGACATTCTCCAGTACTTACCCTAAGGATGATTTATTACCTAGCACTCAGCATTTTTAATTCTATAAGAAGTGCAATGTTTATGAAGATGATCTAGTCCCTGTTGTAAGTGCTGGAGATTTCAGAGATAAATGTTATTACAGATTTTGGTGCTGTCCTCTTTGTTGGTCATACTTTTTCTCCTGAAAATCTCATTGTCCCGACGGCACCAGAATTTTGGCACCGTCTGATCCGGTTCGCCCTGATTAGATCATCGCTCGGCCTTTGCCGCTTCACCTCATCTTGTTTCTTCTGCAGGTTCCCTTTGTTCACGGCAGTCTACCAGATCTGCTATCAGGGACACCCAGTAAAGGAGTTCATCACCTGCTTGCAAAACCACCCAGAGCACATGTAACCCTTTCTTCATTCACATGGAGGCAAAACCAGCACATATTGAGGTGCACTGGAAGATGTTTTGGGAAGTTAATTAGCTCTAATAAATGCTCTGTCTCCCCTCCTATCTATTTTTCTCAAGCAGGAAGTTGGTGAAATTAAAGTTTCACTTTTGGGAAATGGGAGATTTTCCACAAATAAGTTTCTCTTAGGTTCTACCTATGCAATACTTCCTGACTTGTCAGAGACTTTGGAATTAATATCGAAATGCTTATCATGGCACGTAAATAGAATATTTTCTGTACTGTAACATCTAAAACAATTAATTTTACTGGGCTAAAGGACACACTCTTTGTAAAGGAACGTTTGCAAAAAGGGCAAAAGGTGAATACGGTCTTAAGTGCCGCTGATCTTGAAAACTGAACTGGCGGTGCAGTATCTTTGTGCCATTTTTATACATTTTATTTGTTGCCTTATTTGAGAACTTTTGAGCCTTGCAGGTTTTTAAACAGGAGTGCCTTACAGAGCCTGAAATACCCACAAGTTCATCGCCTCACTGTGTCATGTTCCGTGTTCTGACAATTAATTGTGTTGTTTAACCTGTTAATCGTGTCGTTTTAAGCCAGACTTCCGTTCCAGGTCCCTTTGTTTTGCTGGTTGTTTCTTTATTTGTTTTTTTATTATTTTAATCCTGTGTTTGTTTGTACCGTGTGTCAGGCCCGTCGTCTTTGAAATAAACAGCTGCAAATCTATGTGATCCGGTCTCGTTTCAGTCACTCCGCCCTGCTTAATTAACCCCCCTCAGAATGTTGGCACGCGCGGTGGTGCACTGACACGGCCATAGATGTAGCCTGTGTGTGTTTACAGCGTACATGCCAGTGCCTTGGCCTCCTGGCATCAGGCCCTGCCCCTCCACTGCAGTTCACTGTAATTTGATCGCTATCTCATACTGCCTCTCCTGACACTCTACACGCTTATCTTTTACCATTTTCCAGTCTCACCACCTTCCTCCCTGCTCATGTCATATGGGTATCTTCTGCACCACACTCTTAAAGCCAAATCACTAACAATTTATCCTTAAAAAAAAAAATAAAAAAAATCCCTTAAAGACATAAAACCCAATGGCTTGCACCTGTATGATCGGGTTGCACCCGTTTTCACCAGATGACCGAATTCTCGGAATATCTGACGTGTCTGACTCTGGGGCCTGCCTGCCGCCGTTGCTGTGGCGCCGCTCCGCTGGAACGTGTCGACGGCGCAGCCTCGCTCAGTGACCCCAGCTGACGCAGCGTCCGAAGCGAATCCCACGACTCCGACCCCCCCTTTCTCTTCCCGCTGTTTTTTCAGATTCCTTAAGGTACATGATTCATTTTGGAGGTAGGTGCTGGGGTGGTTGAGTGGGCAGTACTGTCGTCTCACATGTGCAGGTTCCATCTCTGCTCTGTGTGTGTGTGTGTGTGGGAGGGGGGGGGTTGCATGTTCTCCCTGTCTAGTGTGGGTTCCCCCCCCCACCCCACAGTACTGTGACACAAAGTCAGGCTAACTGGTGTCTAAATACCAATGCTAACAAATGGTGCTTATGCAAATGCGTTTGCCTAAGGGTGGACTGGCGTCCTGTCCTGGGTTTACCCGTACTTGGTTGGGGAATGGAAAATTTGACTGGGTGCTAAAAACCCACATGTGCACAATTCTGGCTTCTATGTCTAATTAGTTTTGAAGGCCACAGCTTAATCCTTTGAGTGTTCCTGCACACAGAGGTCATCCTTAACATTTTGCTCAGATCCTAATAACAGTCCAGTAAAGGTTCTGCGTGCTGCTCCACTTCATCCATTTCCAATAGTCACTTATCTGATCTGGATCTGCTTGACCCCTAATAACAGTCCAGTAAAGGTTCTGCGTGCTGCTCCACTTCATCCATTTCCAATAGTCACTTATCTGATCTGGATCTGCTTGA